>JAHQIV010000857.1:0-15633 GCA_030463285.1 Phytophthora europaea
TTCGCTGGCGAACATGGCCCGACTGGGCAACAGGTGCGGTATTCGCGGGGCGTCGCCGTCTTCTCCTGGCTGCGCGACGCGCTCGCGGGGCGCTGCCGCTCTGGGGGGGGTACATACAGACACGACAGAGGTCAGACATATAGACGCGGACAGGGAGCCGCGGCAGGACACTGGAGCTGCGCGTACCGGACGGACTGCTGCTTTTTTTGCATAACGCGGAATAAGGATTTTCCCAGCCCGAAAAGGTGTGGGGTCGAGAAAATCGAGATGAGGTGAATCGAGAGTGAATCGAATTCGAACAAAAAAGAAAACTGGCCGCATGGCGCGCTTCAAGACCTCGGCTTTAGCGTCGCGATATAATCAATGTTCGTATTACCATATGAATTGAAATATAGAAAGGTAAAGTTGATATAGGAGGTTCTTAAACAAAGGGTAATATGGTACAAAGTTGTAGTGTATGCCACACCAAGCTACAATTGGCGGACCACAGCCTGGTTCCGAGAACCTTCTTCAAGTGCTTGTACAGGTAGAAGAGCCCCACCGCAACACTTTGCCGACATCGGCCACAAAACAAAAACAGCACTTGTTGTGTGTGTGTGTTGTGTGTTGTGGGGGGGGGGGTTGTCTTCGCCGCTCACGGCATCGTCGATGCATTTGCTTTTGCGTTCGCCGGTATCCCTCCGAACGGAGCAGTGAATTGGTTCGCGCCCCAAAACCAGCGAACTGAAACCCGAGAATGCAACTCGCGTTTACCGAGGATACTTCTGCTTGATTCATCCCAATTCGTTCTCGTGCATGCAACAACATGATGCCGCTTCTGCAAAGTTGAAGGCGCTGAGCAATTTTCCAGCCCCAGCGCTCACTTCGGACGATGCAGCGAGCAGGGCTAGTACTGTGGTACTTGCTGAAATAGTATGAATCGGTAATACCACTACCCGATTTTTTGGGATAGTAGTAATGCTACTACATTCAGTGCGGTATTCAATACGAGTGATAATATAATATCATCTGCTCAGTACTATATTACTTTTCAAGTAATACTTTCGAAGCCGGTTCTCATCTTGTAATACTAGTTTGAGTGGCTCTCGATTAGGCCACTTGGGGAAGATCACCATTTTCGTCAAAGCACAACTAACGAAGCATGGGTTGTGCCGTGAAAGATTGTCTGGAAGGCGATGAGCTCAAGCATGATCCATGTAGCGTGTGTGGGAATCTCGCACACCATATTATGCGCTATCGGGGTGTTTGAAAGCTCAGATTCGGCTCTGAACAAGAGGTAGGAACGGGCCATTCAGTAGACGCATGGAGAAACAGCTACTGCTCAGGCACGTCAGGGACGAAATGGCAACGATGAAGCAGGACGTAAAGAAGGTAGCTCAGGCACGAGTAGTAGTGGAGTAGTACTATTAGTACTACTACACTTTTGTTGGTATCTCTACAAGTAGTAGTATGTCTCCGTTCTCGAAGCCCCGCTAGTTCCGGTAATACTACTACCCAGTTTTCGTGGCTACGACGATAAAACCCGCGCCACTTGCTAAATTATTACAGTGGTATGGAAAGGGACCACGAGTTGTGATTGGCTAAACTGCACCAAATGTACTCTGTTTGATTAAACTCAGTACATAAAGTGGGTAAATGTGCATAAGCGAAACATGACGCGAATTTTTTCGCTTTTTCCGTCGTTGTCTGTACTACATGTATTACAGTACCCCCCAGCGAGGTGAAAATTGCAGGAATACTGTATCGCAAACGAATCCATCTGTACGCGGGGAGTCACATTCCGACGCTGGCAATCGTTGCGGAGCCCCTCGCTAGTAGCGAGGGGCTCCGCAAGGATTGCCAGCGCTACATGTACTACTTCGTATGTAGCGAGTCGCTAGCAGCGCACTCGGTGGTCGAGCTGCGGAACACGCCGTCTTCTTTTCATCCTCAATATCTGCAAACCGCCAAGCAACGATCGCCTGAGTCCGCTGTGCGTTCAGACTCCAGAAAGCATGGCAGCCGCCTCATCAGTTTCTTCTCGCTGACCGCTCTGCCGAGCTAAGGAGCATCCCTGCTATGGATAAAGTCGAGTTTTTCGGCGAACACTGCTTTCCCGCCGACGCTCTGCCCGCGAGAGCGGAATAGTCGACGCCAGAACAGCACAGCGCGGACTCTTGCATTGATGGTCGTTGGCAAAGGGGGCCAGTACCAATCACCTCGACACGCGCTCTCAACTCATGGAGAACGAGGTTTCTCCAACGGCCCGGAGCTGTTGCTGCCAGAAAGATGCTGCTGGCCACACACCACTGACCCTCGCTACTGTGGCCGGGCTCCGCAGCTGCGATGGAGGGTCACTCGCTGAACTGCGGCGCTGCCTTTAGCCAACAGCTCGGCAGCTCCAAGCAGGAAGTTGAAGCAGTTGAAGCTGATTGAGATTCGGAATTAGTAGCAGACAGCATGGAAAAGCGTCACAAGTCACAGGTCGATCCCTCCTCCGAGGAGTCCTCGTCGCAGCGCGCCAGTCAATCGACAGGTACCTCTTCGTCGCAGCAGTCAGTGTACCTCATTTGGAGATCGAGCGAAGGCAGTCACAGCGATGACAGGATTCGAGGCGTGTGTGACCCCGACGTGCGGCAAGAGCGGCTCGCTCGTGTGCCCGACATGCAAGAAGTTGGGCATCCCGCCGGCCATGAGCACCTTCTGCTCGCAGCAGTGCTTCAAGGGCTACTGGTCCTCACACAAGGCGCTGCACAAGATGTTCACCATCGCGGAGGAACAGGAACGCACTGAGCATGCGTCGCCCTTTGACGGCTACGAGTTCACGGGCAAGATGCGCCCCGGCGAGGTGTCAAAGACGGTCAAGGTGCCCGGGAACATTAACCACCCGGACTACGCGGAGACGGGAGTCCCCGAATCGGAGCAGCGCGCTAGACGCGAGAGCAAAAGCATCCCGGTTTACACCCCCGAGCAGATTAAGGGCATTCGCGAAGCCTGCCGCCTCGGTCGCGAGGTGCTGGACATCGCAGGCAAAGCCCTGCGTCCTGGCGTCACAGGCGACGAAATCGACAAAATCGTCCACAAAGCCTGCATGGACCGTGGCTGCTACCCGTCGCCGCTCAAGTACTACCACTTCCCCAAATCGGTCTGCGTCTCGGTGAACGAGGTCATTTGCCACGGTATCCCGGACTCGCGTCCGTTTGAAGACGGAGATATCGTTAACCTCGACGTCACGGTGTACAAGAACGGCTATCATGGTGATCTGAACGAAACGTTCCTGGTGGGTAACGTCGATGAAGAAGGCGTGCATTTGGTTAAGACCACGTTCGAGAGTTTGGGTGCGGCAGCGAAAATTATTCGTCCTGGCACAATGTTCCGTGAGCTAGGCAAGCACATCTCGGCTGTTGCCAATGGGGAGGGATTCTCAGTTGTGAAATCGTACTGTGGGCACGGCGTTGGAACGCACATGCACGCTATTCCAGATATCCCTCACTACGCGAAGAACAAGGCTGTTGGCATCATGAAGCCAGGCATGATCTTCACGATTGAGCCTATGATCAACGTCGGTACGTGGCGTGACCAGACGTGGCCTGATGAATGGACGTCCGTGACCAGGGACGGTTTGCGCTCGGCGCAGTTCGAGCACACGTTCCTTGTGACGGAGGCTGGCTACGAAATCTTGACCGCGCGCGAGAATGAGCCGGTGATGGAGTGGAGTCAGGAAAAACTGCAGCGCCCGCTCTAAACGTGACGTGGTGAGTGAAGCAACACATGTACTTTAACTTGAGACTTAGTCTTCAACCGTCAACGATGTTGTACATGCGTGTTTTCATCTTCGCATCCAATACTCATGAGTGTAAAACTTTCGTTGTCGGAGCTGCTCCACGGCGTAGATACTACAGGCATAGTAACCTAGTGCTCCTGCCACCAAGCCGAACCCAAGGCAATTTGTGAGTCTGTACGAATAAAGAGAGTAAGCCCTTTACGAGGACGCCACCACATACCTAGTTTGTGAAGGCTGGAAAGCACAGTGTACCCTCGCGCGTGCCAAATGTCCACGTGGGCAATCCCCGACGAAAGTAAACGCTGCCTCAACCATAAAACAACAGGATCATTTACGAGACAAACCATGGTATCTCCACGAGCTACATGCTGCGTACCACTCGAGCGACGCCCAAGATGATCGTTAGTGTGATGTAAATCATCTGAGTGAGCAACACTGCGCGGAACTGCGTGTACAGCAGGCCAAAGAGGCCACTGCGAAACAGGAACGTGCCACCAAGCATTACGAGAATATTGACCAACGCTGTGATCTGGAGCAGAACTTGCACACTGCACGATTCACAGAGTAGCTCAGAGGTTACGCACGACCTCAAGGATTGTCAACTTCACTTACAAGGTGACTATTGCGTCGCTGCTATTGTCTGATACGTTTTGTCCCGGCAAGTCCCCGTACTCGATGGATGAATTGAGCCCAACGTCAACGAGGTACAAACTGGCAGCTAGCGCAGCATTGACGCCGAAGAACGGCGGCAGCTCAGCGCCGACCTTCATGCAGCTGGCGAGTGCGTCTGTTCAAATCAACGTTATATTCATGCAGCTGGCGAGTGCGTCTGTTCAAATCAACGTTCTATTCAGCCTAATGTTGGTTATTTACTTTGAAAACAACCTTTTGGCGCCATTGCCTCGCCGCCCGTCCAGCAGGGAAGAGGCGAACGGGACGGACGAGGAGCGACGGACGCCACGCAGTCGCTATGGGGATCTCAGGTCTACTACCAGTGCTCAAGAGCATCACCGAGACCAAGTCCATCGAGGAGTACAGGGGCCGCACCCTCGCCATCGACGGCTACTGCTGGTATGGCGCCCGTGCCACTGCACAGATACAGTGTTGAAAGGAGGAACATTGTTTCTTACCTGGTTCTTTACTATCCAGGCTCCACCGCGCTATTTACTCGTGCAGCCAGGAAATTTGTCTCGGCCGAGAGACCGATAAGTGCGTTAATGTTGCAGCTGTGATACGGTTTAGTCTCGAGCTACTGCAACGAGGCCATTGACACGTTCCCACTGCTGCGCAGATATGTGACGTACTTCATGGATCGGATCACTACGCTGCTCCACAACGGCGTGACTCCTTACGTTGTGTTCGACGGAGGCCCTCTCCCTATGAAGAAAGGAACGGAGGAAGAGCGACGCAAGTCTCGACAGAAGAACAGAGAACTGGGCGTACAACACTACAACAACAAGCGCTTTAGTGAGGCCCGCAAGTGCTTTGTTCGAGCTGCAGATGTGTCTCCGTACATGGCTCATCGAGTTATCCAGGTGAGCTTTTGCTCGACGCTTTACTAGTTTTTTGTGTGAGGGGGGGGGGGGGCATTTACTCATTGGTTTTGTGTTGACTTGAGCAGCAACTCAAGGCGCACAACGTGCTGTACGTGGTAGCCCCATACGAGGCAGACGCTCAGCTGGCCTACCTGGTGAAGAATGGACTTGCGGACGGTGTGATCACGGAAGACTCGGATTGCCTTCCATTTGGATGTCAAACTGTGCTCTTTAAAATGGATCGCGACAATGTTGCACAGGAAATCCAAGCCATCAACCTCAAGAAGAACAAGGGGCTGAGCTTTCACATGTTCACAGAGCAAATGGTGCGAGATGGTTGTTCTTAAGCGGGCCCTTGGATACAGCGCTAATTTGTGTTGGCCGTGTCTGAACAGTTCCTCGAGATGTGTATCTTTTCAGGTTGTGACTACTTGCCAAGTATTCCTGGCTATGGCCTGAAGAAAGCTTACACTGCCATAAAGCAACACGGGTCTTTCACTAAGGTGCGTTCGCAAGACTCGAGTCAGAGAATCGGTACTTGAGCTGATTCCTCGATTTCATCAGATCATTCGTGCGTTGCATCTAGAGGGAAAAGTTCGCATCCCTGCGTCATATGAGGATGACTTCAGGAAGGCGATCTTGACTTTCCGCCACCAGCGGGTGTATTGTCCCAAGAAGAAGGTATGTTCACCCTCCCCGTTCAATTCGCGTTGATATGTCTTGCGAGGGCTAATTGGTGATATTGCTGTTGATTGTATTTCTGATAGGAATTGGTTCCACTAACCCCGATTCCGGCAAATCTGCTCGAAACTGACCCAACAATGGACTTCGTAGGCCCTATGATAGACAGTGATGTTGCACAGGCGATCGCAGATGGAGACTTGGATCCTATTACCATGAAGCGATTCCCCATCTCAGCGCCACTCCCACGCTGCAGCTACATTCAGTCCAGTGCCCCGCGAGTGAACCAGAAGCCACCGGTACCTCCAGTCAAACCAAAGGCTGCGATCACCGCATTCTTTCACGCCTCAGAATCTGCCGCAGCTGCCGTGTTCAACGCACCACGATCAAGTTCAGGTTCTGCGAAAAGAAAACTCCCGCCGTCCTTCATGGACAAATGGGCATCCAGAGTATCATCACCAAAGAACAAGAGTGCTCGAGATGATGGCATTGATTCGGTTGCAAAACCTGCTGCGGCGAGCCCACTTGTGACAAGTCGCTTTTTCGGTGGCAAACCCACGAAAATGTCACCACCAGACGTGTCGGTGAAAAAAAGCATTCCTCGCTCTCTGGGTCCCTCATCTGATGAGTCATCGGTATATCAAAGCCAGGAGCCTCAAGGGGTCGATGTCGCAAGAAACATCTCCTTTGATCCGATGAACGATAAGATTATACGTTTGCCGATTGCTCAAGGCAATAGCGTCTCAAAGGAAAACCAAGCGCCAAATTCCCAGGAAACCCCGTTCAACCGTGTTCCGCCGGTTAAAGAGACAGCATTTTCGAGGATGATGCGTGCCGGGTCGATGCTTCAGCAGCACAAACTGAAAAAACGGAAGATCTCCGGACCAGGATATCACAGTGGGAAGTTACGCGCCGCCCACCAGACTTCACTCTCCAGTCGCATGGGGCAATTTGCGTTTACAGGCAACATCAAAGCGGACAGTCCTCCGAGTACGACCTCTGACTTGTCGGCTGAGGAGCAGACAAGCGTTGCTAGTACACCGAATCACGTTGACCAGCCGAAAGAAACGCCAACACCCTCGAACCCCGAAGATGGGGCTGACATCGTTTCTAAAGCGATCGCCAGCACACTGGACCAGCAGCATACTGGTACATGTATGAGCACAACTGTTATTGATGATGTCCCAGAAAGCGCTGCGGTATGTTTAGCATCTGCGCCGATATCATCATTTGATCGGTTTCGCTTCCGCCAGTAGACTTTGTTTTACTGCAAAACGCAACTAGCGTTCGTGTGAATTTGTGCAATGTATTATCTTTCGACCCAAAAAACCTTTTCTCTCCTCCATTTCTACAGCGGTGAGATTTCCCTTTTGCACAGAGGACAACTGTTGTTTTCATGAATCCACCCACCGACGCAGTCTATAGCAAACATGCTTTTTCAGTAAATCAAGACCATTCTCAGTTATATAGATCATAAATAGAAAAAATCCTACCCTCATGGAACACGTGGGCACACGGCAATGTCATGGCTCGATCATCTGGAACGAAATTGTACTGGCAGATAATACAACTGATGACAGTAGTAGGCACACGTAAGTTCCAAGGTGACAAGATCAATAAACGCTTCAAGCCAATACTTAAGTACGTACGTCTCTTCGCCTTGGCCACGTGTCCAGCGGTGCGTAGGAAGACTCGAAAGCACCTGAACAGCCATTCGTTGCCACCTTTCTTTCTTTACGTCGCCAACTTCCTCTCCAAGTCTCAAAAGCTCCTCGTAGGTCATATTGTCTGGGTCAATTTGGCGCTGATGACCCACCAAATCTGAGAGAAATGAACTGTTGGGCATGAACGAGCGCTGATTATACTCCCGTTCAGCAGACTCGCGACGTAGGCGGGCCTGGTATTCGTCATACGCCGCAATATTCTGTAAAATAACAGCATATTAGTGAGTGTCTGTAATCATGACTGTACAATTGAGTTGAGACCAATACCTCTTGTTGCTGCAGATACCGTGCCAACGCAAGCGAAGCTTCCTCATCGCTCTGGGCTCTAGGACGAGTTGCTGGCGAATGAGCTGTATGTGGTAGTGGTGAAGGGTTTGTCGGCGCCAATGGAGAAGATACCAGTGACTGTGTGGACCGTTCCGGCGATGGATCCGATGCCCAGCGATATCGATCATGCCGATGCGCTCGAGGCTCCACTTCTTGCTCTAGCTCGTATCCATAGGCGCGGGCAGCACTTCGCTCTGGCGAGTGATGGTGCAGTTGAAGTCGCGGACGGGTCCGAGTACGAGGTTCTCCGCTGTGAGTAGTCATCGAATGGGCAGACTGCGGGGAGCTGTGCGAGCTGGTCGAATGGTCCGAACGTAGCCTGTGATGCTGCACACGTCGCGGCGAGCTTGACACTGGGCGATGTGACTCCATGAGACCCGGTGGGAGACTGAAGTCCAAGTGCAGACGCCGCCGTGATTCTGGGGTCGAGTACTCTCCATCGGCATCTCGTCGCCAGCCCCCCTCGGCATCTTCTTTCTCCTCCTGATCCTCACTAGTACGGGATTCCACTGTCGATAGCTGCGGAGAGCCCAACGACGACACCGGGCTCTCTGCGCAGATGTCATCCCTCGACAAAAAATCGGAATGGAGGCTTCGTACGTCTCTAGCCACGTTACCCTGCGACCTGTCATTGCTTCTTGCTGCAGAGCTTGCCCCAGCATGCGGGCTAGTGAGGTCTATGACTGCGAACTGGTGCAATAATTGAGGGTTAGTTGCCTTGTGTCATTGCAGCAAGAGACACAACTCCATACCATTGACGTCCGCGAGTTTGGCGTGGACTCGACGCTGCCAGGCGTATCGGACTGGGCGGCGGGCGTGTGTGCTTCATTGTTACTCTTCTACAAGCAGCAGACAGGCGTTAGAGCCGAAGAACGGAATAGACCCACGACGTCGTAGACCGACGCACCCCATGCGACTCCATCAGCAGACGATTGTGCGAGCGCTCGAGACGCACGTAGCGCCGCTTCAGGCGCGCGTACTTCTTCTCCAGAAGGTCGCGCTGCTGGCGCTCGCGCTCGAATGCGGCTTCCATGGCGCGCAGTCGACGCTCGGTCTCCGATCCAGTCCGCTCCATTTGCTTTGCCTCGCGACATGAATTTGGCGCGAGTGCGGTTTAAGAGCAAGTATGCAAGTATGCTCTTAAACTGTGCGTGACGTATGCGAACGGAGGGGACCTCTGTACTCGCATTTCAGTAGGCTTGGGATGATTTTTGAAGCGATATCTGCGCGTGCGCAACTTGGATCAGCCAGGCAATCCGGGCGGATGATGCAACGGCGGCACTCAAGCCCTTGGGCTGTATCCAGTCCCTGCAACTCGGCAGCGTTGCGAAGACCCACGGAGGCAAATCCTAGTGCGGCACACCGACAATTTCAGCTGCAGAAGGCGGAATTTTGACGGTGTCCGCCGTCGGAAATGTAGCCTCCCATGCGTTGACGGGCTTCTGCAACGCCAGCGATTCACGGAAAGTGTGTATTATCTGCAGCAGAGAGAACTGACGAGGAGACTCTGCTCGTCAGTTCAGCGCTACGGCGGTGGAAAAACATGATTCGGGTCATTGAGGACGACTGATACATTCGCGTCAATGAAATCGTCAGTCTGCCACGAATTGTTCGTTTGGGCGGCTTCACCTCGCTCTCGCGGCTGCCGGTTACTGGTACTGTACTGAGATGAGCGGTGTTTATTAACGCAAATCACAACCGAGCAGCAAACGGGCAGCTCGGCAGCTCCAGCGGAGGTTCTCCAGCTGCACCAGTCCAGCGTAATTTACCTTTAACTGGCAGCTTGCAGTGAAGTTGCACGAGGATTTCGATGGGGACTGCGCCGGGCGAACGGCCGTGAGGCTCACGGTGAGCGGGAGGCGAAGGCCGTGATTGACACTTGAAGCAAATCCGGGCGAATAGAAGCTCGCGCGGTGAATGGACAGTGGGCTTATCCGACGGCGGTCGGAGGGGAGGGCCAATGGAAAACGGAAGCGAGTCGCAGTGCCGTCATTCGGAAACATCCCTCTGCGATCTGCAAGGGTTTGTCCGACGGCGGCATGCTTGTGGGTGTGACACGTGCAGAGGGCCCAGGCACCTCTATGCTAGAATCCTCGCCGGACGAGTGGATCCAAACCCACGGTTGGGGGTACCCGTCACCACTTTTCCATTTGCGTTCCAGCGTCCACACACCACCGGCCACGACATTACTCGGTCTACGTTACCACCATGGCCGACGAAGGAACCTGCTGCGGCTGCGTCTCGGCCGACGAAAACGACTATGACATGGGCCTTCACATTGGCGCCATCTTCATCATCTTCGTCGTGTCCGCAGCAGGCACGATGGTCCCCATCATCTCGCAGAAGATCCCGCAGTGCAAGGCCAATTCGGTCATCATGGAGGCCATCAGCGCATTTGCCTACGGTGTCGTTATCGCCACGGGCCTGATTCACATGGTTAACGAGGGTGTTGAGAAGCTCAAGAGCGAGTGTCTCGGTTCCGTTGTGGAGAACTACGAGAGTCTGGGTCTGGCGTTCGTGCTGATCACTTTGGTGGTTATGCACTTCATTGAGTGTGAGAGCTCGGTGTTTTTTGGCGCCCAGGGATCGATGCTCCACGGACACGGCCATGCCCACGGCGAGTCAGTCGTGCAGGAGGCAGTTCTCACCCCTGACGGTGCCGTGACCCCACATCCCGCAGAGCATCCGTACCACGAGAAGTCTCTGGGCCAGGCTGCACACGACTCCAAGGTCCGTCGCAAAATCGCCACGCTCATCTTCGAGGCTGGTGTCATCTTCCACTCGGTCATCATCGGCCTTGACCTGGGAGTGACCACGGGCTCCGAGTTCAAGACGCTGCTGGCCGCGTTGTGCTTCCACCAGTTCTTCGAGGGTGTCGCCATCGGCGCGTCGGCACTGAGCTCTCTGGAGAGCAAGAGCAAGGTCTTCATGGTGAACTTCGCGTTCGCCATCACGACCCCTGTCGGCCAGGTGATCGGCATTGCTATCCACAGCACGTACTCGGATTCGTCCACGACGGCTCTGTGGGTGCAGGGTATCCTCGACTGCGTTGCTGGCGGCATTCTGCTGTACACGGGTCTGGTGGAGCTGCTGACGTACAACATGACCACGAACGGTCAGTTCCTGTCTCGTCCGGCGTCGCAGCGATTCACGTTATACATTTGTCTGTGGCTGGGTGCCGGTCTGATGGCGCTCATCGGCAAGTGGGCGTAAGGGTGCATCCCGATGTCAAGTGAACCTAAGGATGAATGAGGTATTTAGCGACTGCCGGCTCAGCAGGCAGTGGATCATTATTCCTATTGTACAGCGCGCCTTCGAGCGCTTGTGACCTGTTTAACAAAAATACAGATTGTGATCTTACTTGGCCGTGTTCAACACATTCGTCTACATGCCGAAGCGGAGCAGCCTCGTCGCATTCGTCTCGGTGCTCTGTTTCGTTGGCTTGAGGCACGCTCCTCCCTGTCAAAGCGGTACATCACCGGTACTCGCGATCTTTTCGTATGCGCGCACCCATCATCAAAGCGGGGAATTATTTGAGCGGATCCCAAGATGGCGAAGGTGATGGAGGAATCGCGCGTGTCGAACTTGGCGGTGACCGTCGCGTGCTGGGCCGTGCTATGGACGTTCATTCTGAACTCCGTGCCGGCGGGCGCGCGCGGGCGTAACCACATCATCATGCTGAACGCGGCGCACGGTGTCGTGTCGACGCTGACGTCGACGGTCACACTCTACTACGGGCTGGACACGACCCTCTCGGTGGCCGTCTCGCTCTCCTATTTCCTCGTGGATCTCGCGGCGATGGTGCACGCAGACGGACTGCGCAACCTGTTGGCACTGAGGCAGTCAAGACTCATGGACTACGGCCACCACATCTTCGGCTTGCACTGGGGCGTGATGCTCTTCGTCAACGAGGCCACCGTGTGCGACGCGTCGTTCGGCAATGCCTACGTCTGGATGCAGACGAACGAGGTGAGCACGGGGTTCTACAATTGGTTCAGGCTCACGGACAGCACGGTGGCGGGCGCATTGTTCGCCAGCTCCTTCTTCCTGTCACGCGTGGTGTTCAACACGGTTTACATTATTCCGAGAGTGGCCTCTCAGTGCCAACCGCTGTACGTGCTGGGCTGTTCGCCATTCTTCATGCTCCAGTACGTCTGGTTCTATATGATCACGCGCAAGCTGGTGTCCAGCGTGCCTGGGGCTGCCCGCGACAAGAATCTTCGGCTGCAAAAGGGAGCACCGAGCGCGGGCGAGCATCCGACGGAGGAGACGAAGAAGGAGGTTTGAACACGTACAAGTATGTCACGTTAATGATCATAGACTCAATGTTCAGTTTCCATTGATCTTACGCATGCTGCTGCTTGCAGCGATCAAGAGTTCTATTGTTCAAGGTACAAACTATTTGAAAGCTGACACGTTACTATCCGACTGAAAATCAGAGTCACCTATGTATATTTCCAGTGATACAGGATGTTGTACAGACATGTCCATCGGTTAACTGATCTGTATCAAAACAACTTCTGAGAGCGTGCTAACTAACCCAGTCAAGATCCGGTTGAAACATGCGGTCCACACTGCCTCGAAAGCGTCTCCGCAAGGACGCCCGAAAGGTAGGACCAAGGAAGCTCTTCATTCCGCGATCTGTGCACGATGACAATTTTACGCGTAGAAATGGTTTACCATGGTGCGCGTACCACTTCTTCGGCCAGAATCGCCAAAACCATCGTGGATAGTCCGTGTGAATCCCAGCCGCTCATATCCAGGACAAGAGTGCCGGCCGCCTCGCCCCGGGTTGTGCCTTCAGTATCGTGGTTAGCACCATCGAAAGCAGATCCCAGTTCCATGCAATTATCTGAAACGTCATTTCCGATGCTGTACGCGGATCGTCAACCTGCGGAAAATATTAGCAAGATATCAGTTTGCTGCGTCCCGGAAGTGAACGAAATCCAAGCACATCGAAGCACCAACTTACCGTGTATCTTGGATATTTGAGCGCTGGCTGCAGAAATGGGTGGATGAGGTTCCCATTGGAGCCACGATCTTGACTCGACACTCCGCGCTTCTCTTCCATCGTTTTCACCCAGGCCACATCGGGGCAGGAGCCCAAAAAGCGGTTGGGTCCGAGTGGATACGAAGCCATGGTGACATCAACGTACCATTGGGTAAACGTGGCAACCAAGAACATCAGTACAAGCGGCGCAGGTGTTTTGAATACATGTATTCAAGGATACTTGCGAATATTTCAACTTATTGTGTACGATGGCAGGTTGGATAGAAGGTGTCCCTCAGCATAGGTGGATCAAGCTTGGAGACCACCGAGCGCATGTCATCAGTGAATTCAGGAGTGTGTACGCCAACCCACTTGAACACTGAAGTTTGGAGCTCGACCACGATGGCAAGCCTGCGGACCTACCGTACCCGTAGATCTGGATTATCCGAGTCTACCACTCATGAAATTTGCTGCCTTAATCGTCGAAGGTTTGCCTATCGGATCCTTGTTTTCCAGATTCACTCTTTCAGGTAGTGACATTAATGAATGACCTTCTTAGTACGTACAGCACTGCTACGGGCAAACTCGAACAAGAACCCTATTTTCGCAACTGAGTAAAGGGTAACTATGATGTTTGGACCGAGTGGATTGACCGACTTCCATTATGCACGCTTGAGGAGCACGCCGTCACTCATATGACGGGATGCGAAGATGGGAGCACTATGCGCCAGATCGCGTTTGAATGGAAGTCGCCGAACCCGGAAGACTTAGCACTCCCACATAACTGTGATGGGGGTTACCTGCAACCATCACCACTACCAGGTCCTGCGACTGGATCCGTGATAACTTCCGTACAGGCTCTGGCTGGGCTGATTCGAAGCCTACGTGCGACTCGAGCTTTTACGACTATAGTGTTTCTGCCTGTGAGTCGAACGGGTATCAAAATATGTGGTACTTTTGGAAGCTTCCAAATGCAGCGAATAATCGACTGTCGGCAGAATGCACGGGTGGAGATACTTTGCCGGAGCATCGCGTATCAAGTGTGAATTTGGGCCGACGTCGGTGCAAAGCTGTGCTGATTTTTGCGGGGCGTGGCAGCGCACCAATTCGTCTGGTGGAACATCCCCTGGTTCTGGTGACCGCTGGTTGGATATCAACATGGCTTTGGTGGACAATCTACCGAGAACTTCAAGGGGTAGCGATTCAGTTGTGGTTATCATGGATAGATTATCAAGAAGGGCACATTTCGCTCCTACATCTTCAAATGTGTCTGTCACAGACATGACATGCTTGTTTTGCATGGAACAACAGCAAGTCCATGGGCTTCCCCGCTCGATCGTATTTGATCGAAACATCGAGCTCACGTCGTCTCGAGGAAGGGAGTCATGGAATTGAGCACAGTGTTGACAACGTCTACTGGTGGTTCAGCCGAAACTGTCGTTATGTTTGTTGTGGAATACCTGCGGTACTTCCTAAGGTCCTATCAGTACAACTGGGAAGACTTCTTGCAGGTTGGTGAAGACATTTACAACTCGCGCCGTTCATCGGCACCAGTTTAACTCTTAACAGCACTGCCATCGCTCAATGAGGGTGCCAATGCAGCAGTACTGCACGATAATGCCTGACATGCCGAGAGAAAAAAAAACAATACACAAATATGCGTGTTCAACGTGAACGAGTTTGCACTATGTTGAGTACAGAGCACTGTATTGTATATACATACAGCTCTAGCACACCAACAATTAATAGCCATTTGCATCATCTACCTAACGATGTCTCTGCGTCTTGCTTGAACGCGACCTACACAATCTTTCTGTACCGGCTCATCGCGTTCCCCGATTCTTTTACGGCCGGTGCACCTTGGAGAAATCCCACTCCATCACCGGCTCATTCTCGCGAGCAGTAAGGATTTCGTAGCCAGTCTCCGTCACGAGGAACGTGTGCTCGAACTGCGCCGAGCGCATACCATCCTGGGTCACAGCCGTCCAGTCGTCCGGCCAGGTCTTGTCGCGCCACGTACCCATGTTGATCATAGGCTCGATCGTGAAGATCATGCCAGGCTTCATGATGCCAACCGCCTTGTTCTTCGCGTAGTGAGGGACGTTCGGCGAGCAGTGGAAGAGCGAGCCAATACCGTGTCCACAGTACGTCTTCACCACTGAATAGTCCTCAGCATTGGCAACGGCCGCAATGTGCTTGCCCAACTCACGGAACATCGTGCCGGGACGCACCAGCTTGGCCGCAGCGGCGAGACTCTCAAACGCCGTCTTGACCAGCCGCACGCCGTCCTCGTCCACATTGCCCACCAGGAACGTGTCGTTCAGATCACCATGATAGCCGTTCTTGTACACCGTCACATCAAGGTTGACAATGTCTCCGTCCTCAAACGGACGCGAGTCCGGGATGCCGTGGCAAATGACCTCGTTAACGGAGACGCAGACCGACTTGGGGAAGTGGTAGTAGTTGAGCGGCGACGGGTAGCAGCCGCGGTCGATGCAGGCCTGGTGCACGATCTTGTCGATGTCGTCGCCAGTGACGCCAGGACGCAGCGCTTTGCCCGCGATGTCCAGCACCTCACGCCCGAGGCGGCAGGCTTCGCGGATGCCCGCGATC
>JAHQIV010000858.1:0-15617 GCA_030463285.1 Phytophthora europaea
GAGCTCAACCTTGAGCTGTTTGGCCGTGAGCTGTCCCTTCGCTGCCGTGCGTACCAGCTGACGGAGTTCTCGGTCGGACAGCAACGTGGGTGGGCCTCGCCGCTTGTGTGGGGTTGGGGACTCGAACAGCACTCGCCGAATAGCACCAACCGAGCGCTTTAGTTGGCGCGCAATCTTCCGCAGCCCGAAGCCAGCCTCGTGGAGACATTGAATCCTCCCCCGCTCGATGTCAGTGAGTGGGGGGCCCCGCCCCATTATTTCAGAATGAGCAGAGCTCGGAGGGAGCGGGGGTGCAGCCGCCAACGGGAACTACTGGTCACCAGTACATCCCATTCTGTTTTACCATCATTCTGCTTGACTTATTTTTTGTATGGTCGATGGGTGTTCATATATTGGTCGCAATGTCAGAAATGCCACTTGTATAGAAGCCCCCTCTGAAACTGCTCTTTCCCGGTCGTTAACACAAGCCTCTGCTGCGCGTTTGAGGTACAAACGTCATATCTAAATAGCGTGGCGTAACTCCTAAAACTGACTGAGCTACATGCCAAAATGTGGGTGTTCATAAGAACTTGGCGCGCAGTGTATGCCGCAAAAGCAACGTATGTTGCAAAACGTGGAGCTCCATCATTCCGTTTGGCAGGACACTGGGCTTATTGAGGGACCTTCAGAGAACTCCGCTGCACAGCCTTCACCCCTTCGCCCCTTACACTTCCTCCGGGCGTGAATGATCAGAGAACTGCAGTTTCTGGGACGAATCCTGAACAGTCCTGGACAAATCCTGTACATTGCAAACTACCTAGAATCGCTTCTTAAGTACGGATTTCTGCTAACTCATTTTCTTTTACGCGAATACAATGGGAAGGAGCGCGATACCTTCAGGAAGCTCACATAGGAATCTCCATTCCATTGGTAAACTACCAGCTCCCGAAACTCTTGGGGCGATAAGCTATACAAAATATTTGCAATTCCGTTCACATTAATAGACCAAATCCTGTATTCCAACAGTTCCGAACTATTTTTGACCGATAGATCCAGGAGGTTGCTCCTTGGAACGATGGCGTTTTTAAAAAAAAAGCCAGTGAAAAATCCACAACCTTCTATTAAAAGCATTCTGGGGGTTGCACCCCCAGACCCCCGCAGTAGAAAAACTAACTACGAGATGCGGAAACGGATCCGTTCGCTGGAATGCTCGTCGCTGGGCCCGCCTCCGCAAATACCGCTCGGCCCTGCTCCGCGGGCACCCCGCGCGGGTTTGCTATGGCTACGCTCCTCACTACCGCTCTCTAATATGGTCGACCTAGCCCCAACGTTGTGAATTTCTCACAGGTTTTTACGATTTTTAATATTATCTCCCTTGGAACAACTGACCCATGTTGTTATTCCATGGAGTTGGGGCCTCTGGGGCTATTTGGACAGCATCACGTGCCTTTTTTATAGGGCATTTTAATACATGTATACCTTCTGTCCTTGATAACGCGTGAATCGCGACAAACAGTGTCGCCACCGCACAACAAATCTGCGTCATCAGATCAAACGTGGGGAAATGCCACACGCTGCGGTGTCAACACAAAACGATTGCAGGGTCTTTGGAATCTGTTAGGTGTTTGTTGAGAATTAAGGACAGGGCGAGGGTAGGTCAGGCAGAGCCAACCAGCGCTCGTAAAAACAGCATATCACAAACCTCAGATGCATGGTTGCAATCCAAAGTTCACCCCCTTCAACAAGAACGCGAGCATCCATGCCGAAGCGGATTGCCTGGCAGGGTACGGCTCTCGGCATCGATGGTGCCAGCGCCGACGCCGTGCTCTACGGGATGAAGTCGTTCGAGATAACCAAGAACAATACGATGGCCTGCACCATCTGCTCAGACGTCGAGCCGCATAAGATGCGCTACAGACTGCTGGAGTGCAGCTCGCAGCTGTGTGAGTCAGCGAGTGAGTTTTCTTGCGGGTGGCGAGGAAAGATGGTCACCTGCGTTAAGAACGACGAAATATCTATCTTCACGGTGGGGGGGGGTTCACAACGAAGGCCTCTTCCCCCAAGAAGAAAAATACTGACGGCGACTCAAAAGGCATTCTGCCATGACTTGGCGGAACATCATCTCCGTCCAACGCGGATTTGCCACGCGATGTCGCGTAAATTTGACACGCTTTTAGAAGGCCTGTCAGCACTCAGCACAGTCCAGAACTTTGTGAACCATCATGCGAGTTCAAATCTAGGAAATAACGACAGTGTCGACGATGCGAGGAAATGGATCCACTCACACGCGTACACCGGCGAGGAAGCGATGACGCAGCCCTTCACTTTTGGCTGGAATTTGGATTGCGAGAGTAAGCCGGTGGTGAGAAACGGCTCCGATGAACGTCCATTCATCGTAGGACTGACCTCAAAAGCATTCGTTATGAAGCTGATGCTTCCGCCGGAGCGTTTCATCCTACATGTGGATGCTACATACAAAATGAACTATCGCGAGCACCCGGTACTGGTAGTTGGAGTGTCGGACCGATCGCATGGCTTCCACGCTGTGGCTCTGTTTGTCATTTCACAGGAGACGCAGCTGGTTGTCCAGCCAGCGTTGATTTCACTTCAGCGATTGTACTTCTGGATCACTGGTAGGGAGCTACAGGTCCAATTTGCGATGGGAGACGCCGATAACGCCCAGCACAACGCTCTGAACACCGTGTTTGGAGGGTGTGATGGGTTCAAAACACTTATGTGTTTCTTTCATGTCATGAAAAAAGTCTACGAAGCAATTCGAGGATTTCCCTCGGGTGTCGCGGCTTCCATCGTGCACGCGATGTACGATTTACACTTTGCGCGCAGTGAAAACGCGTACCTCTGGATGCGGGATCGCATTTTCAAAGAATGGATGAAGTACCCTGGTCTACAGGCATTTGCGCAGTACATGTGGGCGCAGTGGCTTACTGGTCGATATAGTGCGTGGCAAGTGTACATAACTCCAGGTGGGTTTGCATCCACTAACAATCCGGCGGAGACTTTCAAAGCACAACACAAGCGCGACTTCTCCCCCAGGCGTCGCCTCAAAATGGGCTTTTGCTAAAACAAACTACGGAATTGCTGTGAAGGCCAGTCGTCCAACCCGCGACCGTTCCGCTTCGAGGTTGTTCCGGCAGCGACCCTCGTACGGCGCGTATCCGAACTGGTGCGAGAGAAACTTTTAGGGACATGCGAATGCGTCCTAGTCGAGAACCTAGGTGCTGGGCGCATTCAAGTTTACTCCCGCCTCGCCAAACGGATTATTGTCGCTCCTAACAAGCGCTCAGAGGTAGACATTGCAGTGCCGACTCAGATGGGCGCTAATTACGCGCGCATGGATGTTCAAGGACAGCCATGGGGCGACTGGGATGTGGATATATACCACAAGTGGTGTGGATGCAATCACTTCTACGCATTCGGAGTCTGTATCCATGTGCTGTTCGCGATTCACTCATGTGACCACATCGACAGTCAAGGATGCGAAGTGTTGGTGAGCAGGAAGAAGCGCAAAGCCAGCGGTGCTGCAACCACCGGAACGAGCAACATTGGTGACCCTCATCGGTGGGACCAGCGCTTACTTTCTCTGTGCCTAGCACTTCTGGATGGGCCCTTCCAGCTTCCTCGTGCATGATTTGATGCTGACTACGTGCCTCGTTCACCTATACATGCGAGCGTTCGCGATTCAAACCTTTCCTCGTGTGAAGATGAACGATGACGTGTAGGCAAACAGCTTTATACATTTCTTTTCATCTAGTCACCTATTTTCTTTGTACTGGAAGCCGAACTATAACTCGACTACTAACAAAATGAAGTCCAGGGGCTTGCGTGGGTAGCTTGTGATCAATCTGAGGGTCCGCAACTTAACCTGGAAGCACAAGGTAGGTGCTGCATGCGAGGAATCTACAAGCTCTGCTTTCACTCGAGTTCACCGGGTCGCTACTCTTCCTCACTGGTCGTTTCCACCCAGCAGTCGTCGCAAGCGCACTTGAATCATACCTGTTTGCCGTAGTTCACCGTAAGCTGCGTTCCAGCCTTAACACTCTTGATCATGACTGCCAACAATTTCACTGTGGTTCGGTTCTGCATCTCAAAGAAGGCTACGTTTGGGTCACACGCGTGACTCAAGAAGGCGGGGTAGATCCGCACTTCAGGGCCTCGACGTAGACAAACTCCCCGGGCACCGAACGCTCGTGTAGCAGCATAGTGTAGCCACTGTTCTGCTTCATCGCCTCTGCAGGCTGTCCTACCACGATCGCTGCGTAATCACACAGGCGTCCTGCATACTCTCCGACAATGTCACCGACTTCCAAATACGTAGTCGTGAAGACACCGAGGCCAACACAGCCGGTGTCATACGGTTTCAGTGTATGGCGTGTTCTGGGAGCGTTGCTACAAGCGGCGTTTAGTGCACAGCAATCGGGGGTGCAGAAGATAGCGAGAGCTGCGTTGCTGAATGTATCCATGAAGCAGTCACCAACACACTTGCATGGATCTCCGTCTCCAATATCTTCGAACGCAATTTCCTCGGCCCCTTCGCACTCCTCAACGTACTTCACGTTGGCCGGCCACGGTACTTCCGCATCAATAGGATCAGCCGGGGGCGCTGGGCGACACAAACGCCGGTCGACGCACATGCAATACGCGGAGACGTGCTTTGATCCCAGGCAAGCGCAGCATTGCCTTTGATTTCTTCGCTTTCATTGTGTGTGCATGGTAAAAATGGGTCCAGCTCCTCGTAATTCCACACTTCTTCTGGTCACGTCGTTTGCGTGAACGTGGAAAATGCCATGCCGCTGATCTCATCTTGGGCTGGTTCCGTATCTTGGCACGCTCCAAGCGAGTAGGGACAGACTTCAGATAATCACCCACTGCTACTAAATCCAAGTCTGTTGGAGGGTTTACTGACGTTTCCTCCCTCTCACCAGCGTATATGCCTACAGCACTAGCGTCTTCGCCAGAGTCCATCGGCACAATCGCAGGATTCGCGATGCTGGGTGCCTTCTCAGCTTCACCAGTCTCCACGTCATTAACATCAACGCGCAATGTCGTAATTGCCGAATGCTCACATGCAGCGGGTGGTTCAGTTGTCGGCACAACCGCATCGCGTGTCCCCACCGTCAGCAGCAAAACCACAGTAGTGCTAGACACCGAAACATCTTTGCCGGTCTGCTCAACTAGCAACACCGAGCCTGGCGCTGCATTCTCAGCCAGATCCTCACGCTCCTGACCTTCAAGACGCGTTGCATTTGCAAATGCATCGTCAATTGCACCTCGCACAGCACGGTTGAATGCGCTGGAGCGCATCGGAGCGTCGTAGGTCCCATCCACGAGCCGATACGTACGCAAGTTGCGCCATTTCGCCTCCTCTCCCGTACAGCAGTGACCGGTATGATCAATAAGTCTCTTGAGCTTCATCGTAAGCGGCACGCCTTGTTACGTCCGCTGTGCGATGTCCCGCTGCGCCGAAATGAACCACGATTCAAATCCGTAGTTGCAGCTCCGAGGCGTCATCCGGCAGCCAGACACGCCCATCAGAATCGCGCAGCATTTGGTCAGGTCCTGCCGTCCTGTTGAGCGGAATGTCGGCCGCGGAGTTATGAACTGCTTGAATATGCTCTGCAGTTGGCCAGTCGAAATTGTCATCAAGCTGGGGTGATACAGGGTGTGATGTAAGTCGTATAGCGGCCACTGTAGTAAAAGCAGACCCCCAGCGTGATAAGAGATCTGCCCACACGTTGGCATCTCCCGCGATATCATGAATTGCGTACTCCAACGACATCAGCAACAGAGAGCGATGCAATTTATCGGCGGTGTACTTCGGTACCGCCGATGACACCGTAGTTGGCGCGAATATGTATCTCAAATTTCTGTGATCAGTGAACAGACTGAAGCCATCAGGCCGACGAACCAAATAGTCGGCGCGCTTGCACGTTTCCACAATTGCATAAGCCTCTTTTTCCACTATTGCCCAGTGTTTTACTCCACCCCAGAACGTACCACTAAGCATCATCAGTGGTTCATGGTGTTGAACCGCGATGTCGCGGTGAAGATGGTTCTGCGGGACTTGGGTTATAGCAGCACCCCAGTGTTCGTCACTAGCATCCGTAAACACACACAGGCGTTTTTCGGGGTCCGGGTAAGCCAGTGTGAGCGCGTGCTCCAAAGCTTCTTTACACCTCTGCAACGCCTCAAGCTCCACCTCAGACCAGCCTACTTCCCTCAGCGTTACGCGGCGTTCTAGCGACTTTTTGCGGCCACCAGCGGCTGCATACACCTTCTCCATGAACAGCTAAAGAGGCTTGACTAGCTTGTTGAACGCTGGCAGTGGCATGCGCATCCAATTTAGCGCGCAGATAAACTGCTGAAGCTCTTGCCCTGTGGAAGGCGCAGGCAATTCCCGTAAAGCTTGGATGCGCGCCGGATCATGACGAACCCCCTCTCCATAGACAATCCGACCGCACCAAAGTGCTTTCGCCATGAAAAACTTGCATTTCTTCGGATTGAGCTTTAAGCCCTTCTCCTCGCAAATCGTCAGCACTCGTCGAAGGATTCGAGGTAGTTCTTCGGGCGAATCGGCGTACCCTAGGAGATCATCAATCCAAATTAGCAGACCATTGTTGAACAAGTTGCCAAACATTGCTTGAACGGTAGATTGTACGTAAGCCACACTGTTAGTTCCCCCCCCATGAGGACACGCGTGGAGTTAATAACACCATCTTCAGTCAGGATAGAGTAAATCTCTTGGCAATCGACTGCAACAGCGAACTGCCAAAATCCCTTGAAAAAATCCAAGGAAAAGTAAAACTTCATTCCTCGCACTCGATCAAATTCCACCTCCAGGATAGGCATTGGCCAAACCACCGGTACAACCCGCTTGTTTGCTTCGCGGACATCGACAGTCATTCTGTGGTCGTCACCCTTTGGCCCGATATGGGGCGGCGAGTACCACTGGCTAGATGGATTACGGTAGCACAATCCTGCGTCTAGCAACATATTCACATGGCGGGCCAGAAAATCACGGTGAGCGGAAGAATAGCGACGCGCTGGGCATCTGACAGGTGTAGCCTCCGGCTTCAACTTGATTCGCATCGGAGGCATATCAACCGGTGGGTCTCCACCCAGTGCCAGGCGAAATACATCCACCTTCTCTTCCAGAATAGTTTGCAGCTCATCGAGAAATTCAATTGACGCCCCCTTTGTTTTTACATCTTCAATACCATCGCGAAGAGCACTCATGGCCTAATCGATCGCAGCCGCCGGGTCATCTACTTGCGGCACTGGAGAACACGCAGTATCCTCTGCTGCACTAAGGCTGGCTTCTTCTTGTGTCATGCCACCAGCACTGACGCCGAACGTGCAAACACCTGCTTCACGGTCTGGAGCCCCAATATCACCCATATCGTATTCCGATTGAACCAATTGCGCGGACTCAATTAGTTTATAGGGATCGTAGCCCAAGCGCTCCATGACGGCGTCAGAGGGTAAAATATCACCAACACCCGCTGGAAGCGGAACAGGACAAATCTCACAAACAACATTCCGCAATACTAGCGGGCCCCCAGGCGTCTCGAATCTCAGCGCCGAGTTGGTTTCTTCTGCAATGGTAAGGGGAACCGAGGCAACACCGTGTACGACTTGGGTCTTCTGCAAACGTCGTCGAGGCAACCACACGCCCTTATCCTGCAGTTTTTTCACGAGACTCGGCGCAATTAGGCACACTCAGCGCCACTATCCGGTTTGATTAGGGTGTCCACTGCATCCATAACGCGGCAAGGTAAGATGCCTTCGAATCGCGCGGGCCAGATGCACCCAGGCCTGCTGCACTCACAGAACGGTCCGATCGAGTCTTTCTGCCTGTCTTGGAACTGAACAGCGCTTTAGCTTCCGAATAATCCTTCACTTGGAGACACTTGAAAACAGAATGAGTGAGGTCACCGCACTTAAAACAGGATCGACCTGGTCGTGCGCCTCCTGCTCTCGGTGGATTACCAGTACGCCCCATTGATGGCGTGGGAGGACTGCGCTCCTTGTCACTGTTGACGCCCAGTGGAGTAGCCGCACTTCGATGAGTATCTTCTCCATTAGCCCGGCCTTGTTTACCTCCACTGCGACGAAAATTCTTTCCCTTAGAGTGTTGCTGCTGGGGTTGTTGTGGTTGCTGGTTAGAGTTTGGACGCGCCGCCAGGATATGAGTCTCATACTCCATGAACTCCTCTATCTACGGGAGCAGCCATCGCAGAAACTGCGGCACGTCTTTCTTCAACTGCTTTCCCGCCGGCCGCGCTATATTATCCTTGAAAGCGGCGCGGAAAACTGCCTGACGGAGTGCATCAACCAAATACCCCACGACTCGTTTAGGATCCTCGTGAATGATGCTCTTTCATCCACGGCACTGTAGAAATCTGCAAGTAGACGCGACATTCGCGACTCTGCATCCTGCAGCGTAATATCCACAGCCAACGTGCGCATAGCGACGTCCAGCTGCTGGTACGCGAAAAAATCGGGGTTGCGGGCGTCCAGAAAGTAGCGCTTCCCATCATCTTCGCTGACTTGTGACTCTTGCTTGAACAACTCAAAGCGGCAAATACGAACGAGGGTGCTCTGCGCAATACAGGCCCCAATCGGTATAACGAAAACTTGGGTCTGTGTCCCCTGGTTCAACGCATCCACGCGCCGCTTGTACACCATGTAGCTGTCCATCAAATCCCGTGTTTCCTTTTTCGAGCTCCCGCGATAAATGGGTGGAACAGGCATGTTCGCATCCGTCGCTAACGTCACCATCGGCTCTCGCGCCAACCGATCGCGGACTTCATCATCTCCCTCGACACTCATCGACCTTGGCGTACGAGCAAATAGGCCCCACCGGGCTTCCACATGCGGACGCACTGCTTCGGCCAGACTGTCCAGCCGCTGCCCGTGTTCTCCCATGGCTGCCTCTGCAGCTCTCAGGAGGCGTACGTGCTCCTCAATTTGCAATCTTTGCTCCGTCATTTGTCGGTGAATCTGCTCCTGCAGTTCTTGCAGTTCGAGCTGTGTTCATGCTGTTGTTGCAGGTACTCGGACGTCTTCAGCGCGATGACATCCTGATGCTGCTGCACGCGGCTTATCTGTTGTGCAGTAGACTGGTGGGCGGCGGCGGCGGTCTGCGCCAGTTGATCAATCTGGCGTCTCGCATCCTGATCTCCGATGCTGCGTTGGACGGACATCGTCGTTGTCATCGTCTCTTGCGCGACCAGAACATCATCTCCAGCTTGAAGGGGCATGTCTTCGTGGTCCGACCCTCGGACCATGGCTCCGTCGCCCGGATCGTGATTCATAGCTCTCAGGAGCTAAAGAATTCTTTGCTCCCTGATTGTGACTTGAGCTGCCAAGGTTGAAAGTAGAAGTGAATTGAAAAGAATAGCTGGCTTCCGCCAGCGCTAGCATCTATCCTAGTGGGGGGGTTCCTAACTGCCGACTACTCCGCGTTGGATTCAGCGAAAAGCAACCTACTCGTTGACGACTGCACGTCGACAGCGGGAAACACGTGTGTACTATTCGTTTACAAGGCATATGTGCTATACATCGAACAAATTGCTAAAGTCAGAAGGTAGTAGTGACCGTGGCATTTCACCCCCTTCTGGTAGTCTGCTAGAACTGCAAGATACTCGTTGATTCTGTAGCTACGTCGCTCGTTGCTCGTGGTAGTGTTATTTGTAGAATGAACAGCAAAACTCAAGCAAAAGGTGAGTTCGAGCACTGCTTGGTGACTGGCTGTCAGCTCTTCGATAGGCTACCCCCTACCATGGCTATGCCTTCTATTAAGTATGTTCTCTAAACGGGGTTTGTACGGGAATATGAGCGATATGCATTACATGTATCTCTTTTGAGCACATACGCCTTATATGCGGGGTAAGACGGTAGTAACTCGAACGAGATGCAAAGCACAATATATAGTTAACGTTATTAATACCAGTATATTTACACACGGAACACTTCCATACTTTGGATTGATATTACAAAGTTGTAATACAAACCAGCACGCGAGTATTAATACTAGTTAAATACTGTTACTACAGTTGGAGAGCTGTCAACACTGCAATTGTATTAGTGCAGATATCTCGTGTGAGCTTGCCTTCTTTCAACCTTCGTAGAGATGCTTGGTCTGCGCACGCGAGTCTGTGTAAAGTATGCCCGCAGCAGCGATGGGGTACAAAAGCGAGGAGGCTTGCAAATGGCCACCACGTGAATGATAAGCGGCATACTGCATGAGAACCAAATCGACGAGGTCATATCCGTGGACTGCTGGAGCGTCGATCCAGCAATTTGGTCTACGAGCATTCTGCACTAGGTCGCTTGAATGTTGTTCTAGTCCGACTTTGTCAACATTCAGGTGAGGTCGTTTGAATGTCGTTCTAGGCCGACTGGAGCAACATTCACCATTTCGGGATAGAATGTGACAATTGATTAGATTCTTTGTCATTTTTTAAAATGATAAATATACAAAAACCATATTAAAATATGGTCTTTGTATAATCGCAAGTTTCAGGTAATTACACATCTGTCCAATTATGTTTTCATACAGGATCTTTGACGGTTCTCGATCGCCCCTAAAACTCTGGATATAAATATCCAGAGAACAATTAACAATCTTGACATGGCGAGGTTAATACTGTACTCGGAACGATCGGGTAATACGATGGGGTGACACACCGTGCATCGCTGGAGATGCTTGCATTGGACGGGCTTATTGTATGAGTTAGGCTCTCTCTTCTGGTGACTCACGTCTGGTCAGGTCCCAGTTCTGCTGGGAACACACTCGCCAAGCTTGTTGGGTTGTGCGGTAGCCAACGCGGTAGCCAAGCTTCTTGGGTCGCCTGGTAGCCAACCTAACAGCCAAGCTTCTTGGGTTGCGAGTGAAAGGGGGTTTTGGGCGTCATGCTTTCCTCCTCGTGCACGGCACGTGGCTAAGTCAATATCACTTTGAGTTTCACTCGCAACTGCACAAGCGTTCGTCCTCTCCTTCTCTTCGTTCAAGCACTCACTCAGCGCGCTAAAGCTGCTAGGTTATGAGCCCAAAGACCTAAACACACAAGTGGAGTGTACTGATCCAAGATGAGTGCCAGCACTGGCAATACTGGAGGGAACACCGGGAGCAACGCCGGAGGTGGCCAAGCGGCGGGCAACGGAGGTGCGCAGCCGCAACCTGTGCGAGGCAGCAGCAAGACACCGTTCTTCGAGGGTGCTTTCGAGTTATACAGGGCGGAGCTGGAGCTCTTCCTGGACGAGCGCAACGCGTGGAACGTCGTGACTGGCGACGAGCAGCGACCGGCTACGGGGGACGCTGAGCAGGCGGAATTCAACAGGCGTGACCGTCTAGCGCGGGCCACGATACTACGGGGACTGCGCGGTGGCCGGAAGACTGAGGACGCTGCGAAGGTGTGTGGACTGGCGATGGCGCACGAGATGTGGGATACGCTGGTATCGGACTACACGCAGAGGGACTTCTCCCATGCGGTGTTGCTGAGGCGTCAGCTGTACCAGTGCTCGCACCAGCAGGACCAGCTGATGGCGGACTCCTTGCGCACGATGACGCACTTGCGGCAGCACTTGAGGAATGTCGGGAGTGAACATGCGATCGGTGACGATGAGATGGCTCGCCTGCTGCTTATGGGCGTGGCTATGACTCACCGTGAGCTCGTGGAACAGTTCGACCTACCGACACGACAGGGTAGCCCACCCACGCTACAACAAGTGACGAATGCGCTGCGATCCCGTGATGAACGTGACCGGATGGCCAATGGAATCCAAGGTGGTCAAGGTGGCGGCTTGGTGATGAACATGAATGGCGGTGGTGGTGGGCGCGGTAACGGTGGCAATGGTGGTGGTGGTGCTGGTCAAGGAGGCAGAGGCGGGCGCAAGTCTCTGCCCAAGTGCTACCACTGCAAGAAGCCTGGACACCTGAAGCGAGGCTGCTACCAGTACAAGAACAAGCAGGCGAAGGTGAAGGCGAACCAGTCCACGGAGGTGAAAAAGGAGACAGGGTCCAAGGACATGGTCAAGAAGGAACCCCGCGTCATCGAGCACATGGCGTTCCTGAGCAACGGCGACGAGGACATCAGCGGCAGTGAGGACGACGAGATAGTCGGCATGGTTCAGCCAGCAACAGGGAGCAAACACTCTGGTGAGTGGATGCTTGATACTGGCACCTCAACGCACGTCTGCATCGATAAGGACAAATTCGTGACACAGAAGCGATCAAAGACGACGTTCAAGGTCTGGGATGGACAGGTGACGCGTGGCGTTATGAGTGGTGAAGTGGTGATTTACGCGAAGAACCTGAACAGCGCTGGGTTGGTAAAATTGGAGCTCTCGAACGTGGAGTACTCGCCGCACGGCTCGGTGAACTTGATCAGCTTGGGTCTCATGGAGGACATCGGCTGGGAGATGACCAGCGGTCCCAGTGGGGAATCGCCACGGAGAATCTTTCTAGAGCAATCGCAAGCACGCGAGCGCCTGGAGTTTATCAAGCGAGGCAAGCACTATTGGCTGAAGACGGTGGAGATGGATGCCCTGGGCGCAGGAATGGCGATGATGACTGTCAATGCGGACGCGAACGAGCTGATGCGGTGGCATGAGCGCCTGGGTCACCTTCACGTGGCTGCTATAAAGCACATGGTGGACAACGGAACGGTGGCGGGCATGAAGATCCCAGCCGAGCTGTTCAAGCAGAAGTTCTCGTGTCTTAGCTGTATGTCGGCCAAGCGCAAGCGGATGTCGTACAAAGCGAGCGCAGCAGAGAAGCGTACCAAGATCAACTACGAGCGCCTCACGTCGGACACGTGCGACATGGGCAAGTTCCTGCCCGGACTCGGAAGTATGCGCTACTTCCAGCTCATACATGACGAGGGTTCTCGCTACAAGTGGTGTTACCCGCTGAAGAACAAGAGCGATGCAAACGAGAACACGATCAGGCTGATGACCGAGCTGCTGGCGGCTGGACACCGGATCAAGACCTACACGAGTGATGGTGGTGGTGAATTCGTCAACTCGGATTTGAAGCTTTTCCTGGCGGCGCGTGGAATTCGTTTTGTTCCGACTCATCCGTACACGCCGGAAGAGAACGCTCTCGTGGAGAAGTTGAACGGCGTCTTGGTAAACAAGATGCGGGCGGTGATGCACGCCGCAGACCTGCCGAACCGGCTATGGCCTGAGGTGCTGCAGTACATTGTCGACATCGACAACATGAGTCCAACCAGGGCGCTGCAAGGCAAGACTCCTTCGGAGAAACTGCTGGGGACAGTGCCGAATGTGGCGAAGATTCGTGTGTGTGGTTCGGTGGGCTTCGTTTTCATCGCGAAGCGAAAGGACAAGTTGTGTCCCAAGGCGGAGCCAGCTTTGTTGCTGGGGTTCGCTCGCTCGACAACTGGATATCGCCTGCTTCATTTGCGAACAGGAAAGATTGTTGAGGCTCGTGACGTGAAATTTCGCGAGGACATCACAGTGAGCCGGAAGTATATCTCGGCACTGTTGATGGGGAAAAGCGGCGGTGAAAAGATCCCGTTTGTGCCATTGCCGGTGGAGTATGTGGCTAAAGACAGTGTTCGAGCTGGTGCCGAAGACGCAGTGACGAGTTCGCTGTCTGTGGATCAAGTTGAGGTGGCTGGTGCTGATGGCGCTCCGGGTTCGGGGGGAGAATCGTCGTCTAGTGGCAGTGATGAATCAGATTCTGACTCTGCAGGAAACCTAGCGACGGCCCCTGCGGCAGCGTCAGGACAAGCAACAGGAGACACTGGATCAACGGCGAGTAATGCAGCTACAGCAGGAAGAACCGCGGGCGCGGCATCAGCGAGTGCGGGTCCAGCTACAGGAAACACAGGACCAACAGACCCGGCACCAGCAACCAGTGGAGGAAGGCGGCAGACGCGACGACAGCGGATGCAGAACGCGGACCCTCCTCGACGGTCGACTAGGACTCGGCGGCAAAATATCCGGCTGAATGGCTACCAGTTGATGCTGGAAGAGCAGTTCCTTGGAACACCTGAGACGGTGGAAGAAGCTTTGCGGTCACCTCAGCGGGCTGAATGGCAAGCGGCACTGAAGGCTGAATATGAATCGTTGCTGAAGAATGGAACGTGGAAACTAGTGGACCGACCGAAGTCGTCGAGCGGAAAGCGGGCAAAAGTGCTCACTACCAAGTGGGTACTTCGCATCAAGCGAGACGAAAACGGCAACATCTTGCGATACAAGGCAAGGCTAGTGATCCACGGATTCAAGCAGCGGTTCGGGGTCGAGTACTGGGATACGTATTCGCCGGTGGTGCGGCTCGTCACGATGCTGTTGGTGTTGCTGATCGCGTTGCTGTTGGGACTGGAAGCGAGGCACATCGACGTCGAGACGGCCTTCCTGTACAGCCTGCTGAAAGGTGTGATGATCTACATGGAACAACCACGGTAATTCGACGACGGCACAGGGCGAGTATGTCTACTCTTGAAAGGGATCTACGGTCTCAAGCAGGCTGCACGCATCTGGTATCAGACGCTGCATGCACACTTGGTGGAGATCGGGTTTCGTCGCTGTGCGTTTGATATCGGTGTCTACGTGAGATACATCGATGGGCGTGTTGTTCTGGTGACGGTCTACGTTGACGACATGATGGTTATTGGCAAACCTCATGACATCGACGGAGTGATCGAGGAGTTGCGGCAGAAGTTTGTGATGAAGGACCTCGGACGTGTGAAGCACTTGCTCTCCATGGAGATTCACTACGAGCCCGGCGTGATGTTGTGCCTTTCGCAATCGGCATACATTGATCGGCTCCTGGATGAATTTGGCATGAGCAACGCGAGCACAGTGGGGTCGCCTCAAATGCACAATGAGAAGATGCTGCCTCTGGAAAAGGACAAGAGCAAGGTCAACGACCCGGCATTGCCGTACCGGCAATTGGTTGGAAAGCTGCAGTACCTGGTGAGCTGTACTCGGCCGGATATCGCTAACGTGGTTCGCTGTCTTGGACGCCACGCTGGATCGTATACGAAGGAAAACTTCACCAGTGCGAAGCGTGTGCTACAATATTTGGCGGGGACACGAACGTACGGGCTGGTGTATCGTCGATCGAGTGCGGTTCAGGGTGGCAAGCTACAGATCAGTGCCTACAGCGACGCAGATCACGCGAATTGCCCGGATACGAGCAGGTCAATCTCGGGGCATGTGCTCAAGCTGAACAATTGAAGTTTCGGCTTCAAGAGCAAGAAGCAGAACGCGGTGACGGACGGCACGTGCAAGTCGGAGCTGGTCGCAGCCAACGTCCCGAAGCTGTTCCTGGACAACCAAAGCGCCCTGAAGGTGTGCAAGACGGTGGGAAACTACGAGGGCGTCAAGCGTTATGCTAAGCTCGGTCACAAGATTGCAGAATTTGTAGAGAGCAAGGCAATGACGCTGGAGTGCGGGCCTACGTCCGAGAACATCGCGGATATGTTCACAAAGGCGCTCGGACCGCAGCGGTTTTCAATGCTGCGGGAGTTGCTGGGGGTTGAGGACGTGGCTGGAGCTAGGCTTCAGCGGGACCAGGAAGCGTGAGTCGGGGGGGAGTATGAGTTAGGCTCTCTCTTCTGGTGACTCACGTCTGGTCAGGTCCCAGT
>JAHQIV010000859.1:0-15615 GCA_030463285.1 Phytophthora europaea
CTTAGATGTAGGGATAATGGGCCCGCTCAAGGCTAAGCTAAAGGAGCTGTGAATGGAGGAAAGGCCACCGTCTCTTCCACATGGCCAAAAGCGCCCATAAGTGACAGCAAAACAAAAGCGTCTGGAGACAATTGCCCGAACCATCAAGGCCTGGGACTCCTTCAAACCACAAACTGTCACCAAAGCGTTCAACAAAGCGCTTTTAGCTAACTTTTAGCAAAATACAGCTGCCTCTTCATTTTGCTACTACTATCGCACTAATATTTAGGTAGCCATCAAATTGAACATATGTGTTTTGACCAATTACATTGCGACTACAGGCGGCAGTTACATTCTGTCCGACGCTGTAGGCCGACGTCAAATTTAAAAGCCAGCATTTATCCGTCAACGGCGTCGTTAATGATCCACTGATTGATGCAATAGTACCTAGCAATGCGGTCACTGCTCTCGATTCCGCGAAACATCATCCAAGCGAAGTCTTCGTAAACCATAGCACCAGCCGGATCGTCACCCCGCCAAATTTTTTCGTAGACTGTTCGAATTTGGTTGATCCCGACAAATCGGGTCCGAACTTGGTGCATTCGCATGCAGGTCTGGAGGATGATCAGCCTCTGTTTGTGATCATCAGCAGGTAACGGCATCTTGAGGCGAGCGAAACAGCCTTGAAGAGCTCTCATACCCCATTCGGCGGCTTGGCGAGATGATACAAGCTGCGAGTTAAACCTCATCAGGCGGCGGTACTCAGCAATACGTCCTTGCTATTGAAGACGATGTGGTAAACGGGAGTCCTTCTACAGTGGTGTTTTGATGCGACCACTCAGACGAGCTTCAATGCGGGGAAACGCGGTGTCAGCAATGGCATAAAATTCGTCAGGGGTCCGACGAAGCCGTTTGGCATACAGATTCCGAGCAACCGCAGCGTCGTGCCAACTCCCTGGGGCATTTAAACTGCAGAAGATGAGGCATCCATCAGGGGCAAACGCCATGACACTCGAACAATAATGTCTGCACGTCCATCTATTGTAGTAAGCGTTTTGAACGTTTTCGTCGCTGGAGACTGCAACCGGTATATTGAGACCATCTACGAAACAGAAGCCCTTCTCGACTAATGGGTGGCGAAGTTTTATCAGCTCGGCGTAGTCGGCAAAGTCCGACTCGTTCTGTGCCCAACTAATTGTCGCCTCTGGCATCGTCGCTAAAACCTCCGTCAAAATTTGCAAAGAGAACTACAAAAAGCGGGTCAACACTGACGGCGTCACGGCAAAAATCGCTTGAAGTGAATGCTTCGCCATCGAAGAGCAAAGATAATGTAGAACAAGCGACAGCGCAGCTGCCGGAGAGAGTGACCGACGTTCGGGTCTCGGTTCCCCGATGTCATTCACGTCTGGCCTTGGTATCGGGGTGGCATTCCATGTGCGCTCACAGTAACATGATTATTCATCCCACAACAGCCAGTGCGTTCGTTCACGAGACGCACCTTGGTTCGAAGCGACCCAGCAAGAAATGAAATGAGCGTACATTAAATCCAGTAGTTTTGATGAAGGCCTTATCATTGCCAGCACGATAGATCGCCTCCCAACCCGTCCCATGGCGTGGCTGTGGGTGCAGATCAGCCCTTGTGAGGTAGTTGGGTCCACGCTGGCGCTTCTTCTTTTGTTCCAAGCCTTCCGCGGCGAGAGCAAGAGCGAGTACGAGCGCCGGATTTCCTGCGTCGGCCATAGTGCTGAAAGTGCGGAATCGGTTTACCAAAATGGCTGCGAGTGGACTATGATTTTCTAGATTCTGAGACGATATCACAATTCTTTTTTATGGGGGAACAGACTGCTGCGGGAATCGCTCCACTTTCGTTTAGTCCAGGTTTAAGAGCAACAGCACAACACATTACATATCACACACTTACAGATCGATTTTGATTACGGCAATTACGCCATTTGAAAGAGTAGTCTTTTTACTAGCCAGACCATAAAATACAAGAATTCGAAGAATTGTTTTTTCGACGGGGTGACGTTGGCTTGGATAGCGTCGTCAATTTTAAACCGCCAAACTGTAGCCAATGGACCATATTTAGACCCTGCACAATCATTCGAAAAACCTCAAAACGACCGTAATGATACTTTTGTTTAAAAGGGACTCATTATATTCGGATATTATCAACTTAACAGGCGATTAAACCTCGATTGGAAACGGTCGAGTTGCGCGTCGTATGAGGAGCTCGCCGTGGCCTGGGCTAAAACAGATAGCCATTATAACGCATCCTGAAAGTCTCATCAAATTTCGCTTCATAGTCAATGAATTCCGACAAAAAACCTAACCATGACCAAAATCCTGGCTCAAAAGGTCAATTTATTTGATTCTGTGTGGACGGTGATTGGCTCAGAAATGTATGGTTTGTATCCGTGAAGATAAGCTCTCGTTTGGTGGTCTTTTTGTTGAAAACGAAGTATAAGTACAAAAGTTATTGCAATATATATGAAATGGCCATAGTACGGTGGGCCAGAGAAGTACGTAAGTAAACGGGAAACACCACCAACATTAGGGCATCAGGATCAAATTGAAAACCAAAATGAGCAAAACTACAAGTATTCGTAAATATCATTGCATGTACTGATACCAGTTGTTAGTACCGAATGCTTATGTCGTACTTTGCGCTCTCGACGGCACCTGCCATGTCATTTGTACACTTTGTGAATGTAATCCCCTTCTACAAGAATAAAAGTGGCTGTCGGATGACAACCCAGAGGTGGTTCGGTCTGTGATCAGACTGGCCTCACGTGGTATGCAGTCAGCTGTAATTCTTATTCGGCCTGGGCATACAATCGAAGTCCGTCGAATAGATCTTCAGGTCAGTTTGTGAGTAAATAGTTTAAGATCAAGCACTCGATCAAAGATCCACAAAAATCGTTGTGCGCTGAGAGCTCAACCAAATATTGTGCAGAATTGCAGTGATTGAGTGATATTCGAATTTGACGCGCATAAAGCAAATCACTCAAGCTTCTCGTTGTTGGCTACATCTTCTCCAAGTTACTTAGTCTTGCGATCAGATAGAAACCAACTACTCAATAAGAGGGTTATCAGAAAGCACCATTTCGTCAGAAGACGAGTTTGCCTCCGCAAGTGTACCAATGGTGGACGCGCCGGTCACACGACGGCGAACTTGAGTAGGAGAGTTTCGGCGAGCTCTCCCAACTCTGGGACTTTCGCGGTGGTTGCGGCTACGGCGATCGGCCCTGTCAGGGCGCTCGTGGTGAACCGCAAACAGCGTAGCGATGCGGTTCTGGCGAGTCTCCCGGTAGCGCTGCTGAATCTCTCGGCGGTCGGCTCGAATGCTTTCTCCAATCTCACGAAGGCGCTGTAGGTAACGTGCGTAGCTCTCGCCGTCGGCACGGCGCAATGGGCTGGCGCGAATATGGAAGTTTGTTAGGGCCACGCAAGAAGAGGTCGTAATTTTCCGCGTCCCAGCGATACTTGTCGGCGCAAACAGACCACAGCGTTACACAAACGCCCGAAATAGTTTTCCACGATGATGCGGTCGTGTGCGATGCGCTCGTTGGTCGCGACTGCTCAAGCGTGAGGGTCTGCAACGGTAGACGCTTGTGAGGGGTGATCGCACGAAAATCCCTTGCCAGACCTTGATAGCCCTTGTCGGCTAGGACTGCCCAGTAGGTAGGGTACTGAGTAAGAAGAGGATCGTGATCTTCGAGATCCTTGTCGCCATCCGTTTTGCGCAGTGACAGGTTGTGGAATTCCGCATTCTTGCGGAAGATCTCGACGTCTGCTTCGTTGCCGGGGTAGTGGGGCGTGCAGTTGACGGCCTGGCCGTTCGGAAGCACCGACACCTCCACCTTGTATCCGTGGAGGTGGTGCTTGCTGTAGTAGAGACTTCGCTCCTTCATTCGCCCACTCGGCATGTTGGACTGTTGAAATGTGACATCCGTAGCGTAGCGGGCGGCGACGTAGTTCGAGAATGCTTGTCCACTAAGAACAATCTTCTTCATAGGAAACTTGTCGAGTGCGGAAGCCACCATGTAGTCGTACAGGAACGGCGCCACGACGACGACGAACTTCGTGACCATCTTTTGAAACGACGGTGGCTTCACTCGGCAGACTGCCGCAACAACGTCCCATTTGCCGCAGTTTTTCAGCACCGTGAGCATCATGAACAACACGTCCTTGGCACTGTACGCACACTTACGGCCTCGACCCGTGTTCCATTTTACGGTCACATGGGCGCGCACGATGCTCCACAAACGCTCGAATTCACTGGGTGACAAGTTCGTCATGCACAGGACGTTCTACGACCCCGATCCGGCGTTGAGAAACGAGTGATAGACCGGAGACGGAGAGTCAGCCTCGTCGACCGAGTCGTTTTGTGCCAAGAGCACAACGTCGGCACGGTTGGAGAGGCGATCTTTGTTGATCTGGCGCAGCGTAGAGACACCGTGGAGGGCATGTTCGGGGGTGATGGTGGGCTTGGAGCGACAGCGGGGCTGGCAGTTCGGGCGACCATAGCGACTTCTTGGGAACTCGGCGAATTTGGAAATGAACCGCTTACTTCCTTGCCAACGGAACTTCAACGATAGCCTAAGGCATACGCAATAGATTGAAGCTTTGGCTCTCTGCACATCTTCAAGCAAAGCCTACCTGGTCGATCAAAGCCTTAAGCCTTGCCAATTAGCTATCTCTCTGACAGTTGTAGGTAGCGGCCCAACGAGGTAGGTTGAAACGTCGAAAACACTCAAAAACTGACGTGAAGGTCTAATAATAGAGTCCTGCATCAGGGCTCTGGCACCAGTTCAATTGTGAGGAAAGGTCCATAACGTACAGATCTATGTACAGCTATTTTATTAAAGCCAACTGACTGGCCAACGATGGAACATGATACGCATTCAGTCTCGAGGAAGAGGGGGGTGGAAGGGACCAACACAGACGAATCGAGCTGGATATGCTAGTGCTAGTTTTTTGTAAACGGTATCAGTCTGAGACTGATACACGTACAGGCACCCCCGCCTAATTTGCAACTGCATATCTCGATGTACCTCGCACAGGATGTGCGGGTCGTTCTCAGGATTTGAATTTGGGTGTACTGATTTAGATGAGATCAAAGGGTGAAGTGTCCCATTGCGGGAAAATACCCGCATGTGCAAGTTGGTAGATTGCTGTGGAAAATGATATTAAGTCAGTACAATCGCATCTATGTGAACCCTTTGCTAATCTTGTAGCTTCGCAGTGTTCATAAGTCCCACTCCGGAAAATTAGGCGGGGGTGCCTGTATATGCATACATGTATCCTCTGCGATTGCGGCTTACTACCGGTAACGACCTTCTGTCATTTTCGCTTTACAGAGACCGCGCCCACTTCCGACAAATGGGTTCATGGATTATTTTCAGAAGTGAAATCAAATATTACAGGTAATTAGATTTAGTCAACCTTGCACGCAGCATTACACCTTCACGCTTCACGCCAGATCGCTCCGCAGCTTGGTGTAGACCTGGTGGAGCTTCTTATTTCTTGTCCACCAATATTTTCGCTTCGAGGTGAGCTATGGACGACTGCATCGCTTATTAAATCGAGCAGAGAACTCACACACCGCCACATACACACAGAAACATATAGACCGACGGCGATACAGCCTTCTTACCCTCGATAATCTGGATGAAGTCCGTCAGTACCACCGACCTGCGACGGCCCTGATTGACTGTGAACACCGCGCATGCGTAGCGCGATCTCAGTCCATGCTCAGCAGTACACCCTGCACGATGTCTTCGATGACCTCTTCGCTAAAGCTCTCCTTCATGTTGCCTCCCTACACTGTTCGCTCATGGGCTCATTGGCTCTTCACTTGCAACTTGCTGCAAGTTGCAAGGCTCGTTCCAAAGTGAGTGTCAGCGCCTGTAAGCACTGAGTGGGTGAGCCACCCTACCATTTTCCCGCGCAAAGTAAACTTTATAAATTTATTTCTGGTATTTTATACCTGTGATACAGGTTATAGCCATACCGGTACCCCCGTGTCGAAGCGACCGCGCTGACTGTAATTGTAAATTGGAGCAATTCCCGCACGCACAAACTTTTCATTGGCTCAGACGGTTTTCTCCTGCAGACTGCTCAGCGGTTTGCGGCGTTCTTTGTGGAGCTCTGTGATGTGCTAACAAAACACTCGCTAAGTGGAAATAGCTACAAAATGTTTGAATTATCACACCTTGTTCGCCGACGTGACACTTGAAGTGTGCACTGGAAGGACATCTCGCACGCCAATGTTGACTCACGTGCGGGGTGGATTTGCCACGATTTGCTATTCAGAAACACAGAGCCATCCATGCACACGCAACTCTCAGTCGATACAATTGGGAAATTGGGACAAGCATAGAAACTACCGAAGGGACAGACACCCTCGGTGGTCGGTTGGCGGCCCAATCCCTCCTCCAGATCGCACACTACTCGCAAGGAAGGAGAACGGAAGGGATACAGGAGAATGGCGGAGGCTCGTATTGGCGTCGTCTCCTGCGCCTTCACTCGCTTCGGTTGCCGCAGCGAGCATGATCTGTTTTCCCCCTCCTACACCAGGTACGGTACGCCAGGATCTAGGCGCGTGTTTCCACACCAGTTTAGCGTGTTCTAACGGGCTGTTGAACTACACATGTATACCTGCTCATATGACTCACGAGTAGAAGTAACAAAAAGCGGAATGCCAAGGTACGCAGACTAGACTAGGTTGTCTAGATACTCCGTCAACTGCGGAGAAAAATCTAAGCTGTCACAATGTGCGTATTGGCATGTAGTTGCTGCGCTGCTTCCCACATTGCTGCCCAAACCACGTCCTGCGAAGCTACTGCGGGTGTTCAGTGCACCTGTTGATCACATTCGAGTCCAGCGCCTCAGCTACCGCCGCAGACCACAACCCAGACCTGGTCGTGTCTGCGCGGTTCGAGTCTACCTTGACTACGGCCATCGCCAGCTCTGGCGATGTTGTAACGGCGTTGGCCCCAGGGGCCATGGTAGCTCTTCCTGCAAACGCGATGTTTGGACCAAACGTTACGGAGAGCGACTGGATCCGCGCGAGCAAGGCGAGCTACGCCTACCAGCAGCAGCTTCCAGAGGTGAGTTTCGCCTACTGTTGGTGTCATGAGCTATTCCGAGTAGTGCAAAGAGTGCTACTTCAACCAAGCGAGTGATGATTTTGTTTCTTTCATTAACATTTTATTTTTTTCTTTCACGATAGAACACACTTTTGTACGAGCTGAACGACTGCCGAAGTCCCATGTGGTACTACAGCTACGAAAGCGGCTCCACCAAGACGCAGCGCGAAATGAAGCACGTGCTGGCTGCTTACGTCTTCGTTTTGCATCCAACTGCAGCGAGCGTAAATCCACGCTATACTGGTGGACGCTCATCCGGTACAGGAATTCGGCTGGCGACTGTGGCTGCGAGACATCCATCTCCTTCGTTCACCATGGTGTCATACCGCAGACATAATAAACGGTCTGGCTCTGGACAACAGCGTATGACCGGAGCCGATGAATGTGCGATTAAGCTTGAAGAAATGGAGGTACCGATGGGGTATAGATTCCCCTCACCGGTGCAGTTGACCAAGCAGGGAGGGCTGCAACGAGTTATCAGCGGTATCAACGAGGACGCGGCGGAGGACGAAGCCAAGCACCTGGCGCCTACGCAATCTCAAGAATATGCACGATCCGAGTCTGACCCTCCCGTCGATGAGCCAACGCAGTTCTGCTGCTGTTTGTGTCAAGAGCGTATGACGTTGCATACACATTCACTCCAGCTTCAAGCTCTGGATCTCGTCAAGCAACTGCTACTGCTGCGGTTTTTTGTGTTTGCTACTCCGCTGGAGGCGTTTTCCTTCTACTTCAATGAAATGGACTCGCGTATCCGAAGCCAATGGCTCTTCAACATTCCGCCCATTAGACGGGTACAAATCTGGGTCGATGATCCGGCAGATCACACCGCGATAGCAGAAATGAAATTTACGCTGACGTTGGCAGACTTCGTTGGTGACGAGGAAACCGTCAAGTCGTCAACTTCGAAACTGGAGCGGGTGGTCCTTCAATCCTGTGCAGATTTGCTACTGGATGCATTTTCCTCACCACGTATCCGAGAAATCTTCGTGTCCATCATATCCAATTTGCGCAGAGTTGGCCAAGATGAAGCTCTTACCAGGTCCAAGCTATGCGGTAAATTCAGCCAGATGATCACGGATATTTACGACGAGTTGACGCAGTTGCTCACGGCTGACATCCATGATGCGAATCCCTTCGGCTCTGGGCAGTTTAAGACGTACTCATCGATCCCGGAGCTTGTAGATGATATCCTGTCCGTGATCTATTCCGAACGGAGGTATGAAGTACTTCGTGGGGAGGTAACAGCCCTATTACTACGCCGGGGCGACTTGTTCGAGCTTATCATTCAAGAGGTGTTTCGAGGTTTTGTCACGCAAACACGCGCCACATTTTGCGGGAATACTGATGAAGAGTGCGGAACGATATCCGCTGCCAGTCGTGCAGCTAGTGGCTGGTGCCGGCGGTGGTTCGTCGATCCGATGTCGCTCTTGGTGGTTCCCATTTATATAGAGATTAGTTCCGTTGATACTGGTAGCTATCCCCCGCGTAGCGGCAAGGCATCTCTACTTTCGACACTGGCTCTGATCCGCATGCTTGCGTGTGTCGGCATTGTGCTAGACGGTCGGCGGCTGATGATTCAAGCTGCAATGTCTGAGGTTTCAGTGCAACTCCCTGGACTATCGGGTACAGTTCTGGAGCTTGATGGGGACACCCATGCATTCGAGGCGTTACCAAGTGGTCTTCAGTCGGCGGCGGGGGCGGCAGTGTTCGGGGAGTTCTGGGGTGTGAAGGCGTACAAGGGCTTGGCTGCCGATAGTGGAATGTCGTTGGATGTCTCGTTGCTGATGTTCTCTAACATTCAAGCAAACAGTCGAAGGGACGACCTTGTTTTGGCAGATTCTGACGTTGTAGTTCGTAAAGCACATGTGACGTTGGTGCTAAACGACACTCGAGATGGTTGTGGTGACCATCTGGATGTGCGCGCTGAGGTGTTTGAGCTACGGTTTCCGTCGCGTCAAGTTAATGTCGCTTCCTGGCAGTCGAGTGAGTTATTCGACAACTTCCTCAACATCACATCTGAGGTGAAATGGTTGCCAACGGTGGAAATTGCCGTGACGTATGTTCCTGTACCTCAGAGCCGCGGTGGGGTCAGCTGAGTTTGTGTAGATCGAGTACAGTACCACCACTGACCAAAAATGTGACCAGCTAATTTAGTGCTCAAAACAGCCTGCTTTGAGTTTAGTGGCCGACCAATTTTAGGTTGTAGATAAGTCTCCATCCAAATTGCAAATCGCAAAACCCATGGTGACAATTGAAACACGACGGACGGGTTGTGCCGTTTGGTGCCGTTACATGTACTCTCACCCATCGCGTTGCGCACCGTCACGGATACATCCACGTCGTCCACGATGATGCGCGCCACCTCCTCCACGTCTAAGCCCACGGCCGCGAAGTTCTAGGCTCCGGCCCCGCTCCTTCCTCCGCGCGCACGGCTGCGGACTCGGCAGTGCGGAGGACCTCGCGCCCAAGCGGATCCTCTCGCACTTTTCAGACGGAACGCTATACTTTCCACGCTTGCCAAGCAACGACCGGGGCATTGATGACAATAACTTTCGCGGAGACAAAGACGCTGGTTGGTTCGTGCGTATCGCAGCTAGGGGGGGGGGGGGAATTTGGTTGTGATGAAGGATCATGGCCCGGGTAATTTTCCTTTTACCGCCGGAATTTGTGAGAAATAGCGTTGCGCGTTGGTATCGATGCGTCTGATGTCTGTGCGGTGGGAATATTCGGCGGACAAGACGGTAAACTGTTGCAGAATGAGTTTGTACACTTGTTCGGCGCCCAAACATCAACGAGGAAGTCAATGTAGACGCGATCGTATTGATGGACTCGGCGGCTGGTAATTAGAAACCTTTTTCAGCGTTCAAGCTTCCGTTGTTGTCAGCCCGGACCCACACGCGTATCTCTTTGCAGCTTATTGGGGTTATCTTACGCCACGGCGCTGTTGGCTTTCCCGATGGGCTGAAAGGTTCAAAGCTCATGTCAGACGATGACGCCCCTACAAGGCCCCCTGCGCGGCCTCGAGACCAAATGGATCCTTTGTTTCTCCCGGAATGTGCTGAAGTACGCCATGCAGCCTCCCAATATACTGAGTCGCTTCGCAATTAGAAGATGATAGCTCGAGTTCAGTGAATTGGATATTTGGAGGTGGGGAAATACCTGTGAAATCGTTCGATGCCCCGTTGTCAGATTACCACAACATACAGTACTATTCAATACGAAGCAATACCAACGTTCCCGTATCAGTCTCTTTTTATAGGATAGCTGGCTGGCTGGTTTTTCGCGCTCGCCAAGCAGCGTGTGGGTAATGGGCCTCGACGACATCTCTCTGTGGGGACAAGCCGCTGGGCAGACGGTTGGTTGAAAAAATAAAAGCAGTATTGTAGAAAGATGGAGCAGGCGTAAGAGATGTAGATGCCGCGAAGCGGCTTAGGACTTTTCTGCGTGATATGTGGCATCTGATGCTGTCATCAATTTCTGATGTGGTGGCGATATTTGTCGCTGATAGCACTCTTGTATTTACGGTTGCTATCCAAGTAAAGAGCGACGGGGGCGCAATGGACCCGTCTTTTTATACTTTTAAGCATTTGGGGGCAGTCCGACCTTTGTTTCAGTGTTTAGACTCTCGCTACGGAGCACAGTTTGTCGTGGATCGACTACATGTATGTTTCGCAGGTTCGGGGCCGAACATCCGAGATATCATGCCGCTGACATTTTCGTGCGTGACGCCAATCATCTCGCTGTGATATTTTGCACTCGACAGGTGAACCATTGCGAGGATGAACGCCCCGTAGATAATTGGTACGAAAACCTCCAGATATTATCTAAGAACTATGCACTCCGAAGCGAAAAGTACCTGTAGCGGATCTTGGAGGACTATCTAACGACACAGATTGCTTCGAAAATGAGCATGATTGCGATCTGGGGCGGATGAAGGGTTGGGATTCCGCCTGCTCGCTCGTGGCTGTTAATCAAAATGAAACCAGAAGCCGATAAAGTTGATGGACTTCACATCGTAAGAAAATCTCATGCAAACTAAAAACAAAACTCAAATCTAATCTGCGGTTATTTGGTCTAATCAGCGGTCGGCGCATATCCATATATGCTATAAGGAAGTTTCAAAGACGGCAAAGTCCAGCTCGATGTAGAATCAGATTCAGTGTAGTTACTGCATGTGAAAAAAATTAAACGAATCGAGTTTGTTGCAAATGGGCAACCCGATGCCATCAGCGTGGATGTAGCAACTCAATACTTGATTGACCGAGTTGCTCTCTAATGTCAGTAGAAAGCCCGAACTTCCAGCCACGTTCGTGGCACTCACTAGTTGCTTCCGACGAGTTGGCGATCCAGTGATAGCCTCGGTATAAAACAGATTTGAGCGTAGACTTGTATATCTTCGCTCTCCGGAATGCAGTTCTGTTCTCGTCCATACATGTACATGTATCAAGCGGTTAGACTTTTTCCTGGGTCGTATACGGGTCGGACCTGGACTTTGGGTCGGCTTTTTGGGGATGATGCATGGCTCGTGGCGGTGCGCCAATTTCGCTTCGCTCATGGCGGGCAAGGCATCGGTAAATAAGTATCACCTCCTTGAAAGGGCAACTACTCCGGCCATTGCAGATCTTCGCTTCGCTGAGGACGCAGAGAAACACTTGAGATTAGTATTGAATACCCCGACCTAAAGTTCAGGCCCGACCCTTATACCTGCAGGACCCAGGAAATAATTCAGGCGTGTTTCGCTTTATTTTCGCATGCAAAAAAACGGTCAGTGTCCTCCGACTTTGACACAAAATCGTGTCGAAAAGGGTCGAAACAAAAGAGCATACGTTCTTCAAGTGGCGATATCTATCTGCGCTCCTTTTTTGTTTTGCCATTTGCGTCTCCATCTTTTGCTCCCACGCCGAGTTGGACACTGCTACCACCAGCGAGACTCTAAGACCTGTCAGCGACCATGGCGTTCGTTGTGCACGTCTCGAGCTGCCGCTTCCTGCGTCTCGGCTGTCGAAATGATGCGCACGAGCTCTTCTCGTCGTCCTACGTCAGGTAAGTCGGTCTGTCGGACGTCACAAGGGGGCGGCTCGAGCTCACTATTGTTACATCCAGGACAGCATTCTAACGTCACATGTAACCCCACCTTGTGTCAATATGCACATGTACTGTATCATCGGTACACTAACCTCGTATTATAGGAGCAACAAAAAGCGCAGCTCCAAGGTACCAGCTACAATTCTGCAGATGACTATTTTTCTGTGTATTGTACTATATACACCGGGTGTATACGTCTAACTTCCTAGCCACGACACTCTTGTGCACTGTGGCGAAAGCTGCTGCGCTGCTTCCCGCATTGCTGCCCGGACCACGTCACGCGCAGCTACTGCGGGTGCTCGCTGCATGTGCTCGTCACGTTCGCGTCCGCCGATGAGACAGACGCAGCCGAGCGAAACGACGATTTGATTGTGTGTGCTCGGTTTGAGACTGCAGCCTCGATCGCTGTTTCGGGCGCGGGGGAGGTTGTCACGGCATATCCCACCGACTCCATCGTGGCGCTGTCTGGGGGTGCGACCCAGCAGTCCAAGTCCAGCTCTGTCGGAAACGATTGGCTGCGCGCTGAGAAAGCTAGCGGCGTATACCAGCGGCAGTTGCCAGTGGTGCGTACCGACTGCGGAGTTGCTGTCAGCGCTGTCGCTGATAATGTTGCGTCGTTTTGTTTCGCGTTCCTGTTCTGCTTGACGACTGTTATGGTGCGCAGAATACAATCTTGTATGTGCTCAACAACCACCGCAATCCGCACTGGTACTACGGGTACGAGAGCGGGTCTACCAAGGCCCAGCGCGAGATGAAGCACGTGCTGGCTGCGTATGTGTTCCTACTCCACCCGTTGGCTGAACGTCGGCGTCTCGAGAAAGACGGTCGTGGCACAAGTGTGGCTTCACCAGTGGCGCGTCTAGCCACTGTGGTTACTCGTCTTGCGTCACCCGCCTTCACCATGATATCCTACCGACGACAGAATTCTGCGCACCGACGTGCACGCCTCCAAGCCTCCGCAAAGGAAGACACGGTAGGGGACGTCTTTTCGGACGATGGGGACGGTGTTGCGGAGATACATACGATGGCGGTATCTGAAGCACGAAAGTTGATAGGGTCTCCGGCAACGTTGGCCGCAGGATTCAAAGCGATTCCAACTGCAGCCGAGTACCAATCCGGCTTGGCGACTACGCAGGGTGGTGAAACTCCGCTAACCTCGATTCAAGCTGTCGTGAACGAGACAAAGGAAGACGCTAGTGTGCGGCAGGTTGCGGAATCGAGTACGAGATATTCGTCGCAAGCACCGCCACAGAGTCTAAAGTCCCGGCATCTGAGTCTTACCTGTCTAATTTGCCGCGGTCCGCTCGCCCTTCGATCACACACTCTGCATCATCACGGCACTATCGAAAGGCTGCAGTCGTTGCTTCTGCTTCATCTCTTCGTGCGTTCCGCGCCATTGCGATCGTTCACTTTCTACTTCAGCCAAATGGATCTCCGCATCCAGCGGCGATGGCTAGCGAAGATACCGCCTGTGAATCAAACCGAGAAACTCGACACAACTGCTGACAGTGCCGCGCGCATGTTGGTGACCGAGATCGCCTCAGCCTTCTCTCTGTCGAATCTTGTATGGGGATGCGAAGAGACCGAGGCCGCAGTGGCAGTTAACCCAGTTCGTGAGCAAGCAGTTCTGCGGTCGTGTGCGGACTTGTTACTGGATGCATTCTCGTCGCTGCGGGTGCAGCAAATACTATCGGCTGTGCTCATTACCGGTCAAGCGGAAGGTCGCCCCATATCGCCGTTGTCAGATCTGTGCACGCAGTTTGGGCAGCTGATCACAGATCTGTTTGAAGAGTTCTCACAGCTACTGGCAGCGAGAAGCAGTAACAACTCGAACTTCGGTGAGCGATCGCACTTTGGTCACGTGTCCGTTCCAGCGCTTGTGGACGACATTTTGTCTCTGGTGTATGCGGAGCCCAAGTACTCCCCCCTTCGCAGCACTGCGTCGGCGCTGCTGCTTCGGAGGGACGAGTCGTTCGAAAGAGCTTCGCAGACGTTGTTCCGGGCGTTCTTGGAGCAGCTGAAACAAGGCCGGGGAAATGTATGGTCGCACGAACAGTGTGCTGATGTATCAGTACGTGTACCGGTGATCGCCACCAGCACAAACGCGGAAGCCTCCGTATTGATATCCACTGCAAAAGATCCGATACCATCGCGGCCAGCCCAGTTGGCCGATTCAAGACACCAACGTGAAGTGGCGGTGTCAGTTCGAGCGAAACCATCGACCAACGAGTGGGGGAGACGCTGGTTCCTCGTCCCATCATCGGTCTCCATTGTCCCTCTGGATATCGCGCCGAGCGACGAAAGGAACAACGTCGACCTCAACTCACCCAACGCTCCTCGCGACTTCTCGATGTTGACGGCGATCGCGCTCGTCCGGATGCTGGCAAGTGTGGACGTGGTGCTGGAAGGAACGCGCCTCACAGTACGCGCCGCCACGCCCGAGACATTCTCCCAACTCCCAGCGACATCAAGCACCGCACTGGAGTTGGACGGCCAATTGCACGCGTTCGAGTCCTTCCCTAATGGATGGTCTGTCGCAGCTGGCTCAGCCTTGTTAGGCGACCCCTGCAGCTTCAGTCTGTACGAAGGCCGCGTCGCAGACGATGGCATATCGCTTGACCTCCTTCTGTTCTCCCTTCCGACGTCCCCAGCACAGTCGCAGCTCGCCGGTCCCAGCGGCGATAGCGCAGTGCTGGTTACTCGTCGAGTGCGTGCTCGGCTGGTTCTGGGCAGAGGACGGAGGGAGGACGAGGGGTGTGTGTCTGTGTTTGCTGAGGTTTGCGTAGCACCGTCTCAGTTGCCGTCTTCCGAGCAGCCATCAGATTGGCGGCATTTTCTGGACGAAATGTCGGCGCGGGAATGGTCTCCGACCCTCGAGACGCACGCGACGTATGTAGCATGGCTGTAGTATTGATAGAACCGCGAAGCCCTATTCTACCGGTCGCTGAGCAAGAGAGATATCGGTGGCCCAACGTTCACACAACACTTGCGACGCGGGTGGCTCACAGCGTCCAAGTATGTCTCGCTTCCATGTCGTCCATATCGCCCTCCGTTTCATATTTTAGCGACTGACCATTTTTTTGTAGACAAGCATCCGACCAGATTTCAAATCGCAAAGCGCAAATTCATTCAGTTTGCGTCACGTTTATCCGGATTGTGATAATCAATTTTGGTTTGTGGAAACGTATCCGACCAAATTGCAAATCGCAAAACGCACGGTGACAGTTGAAACATGACGTGCCGCTTGGTGCAGAGGCCGCGTTGCGCACCGTCACGGATGCATCCACGTTGTCCACGATGAAGTGCACCACCTCCTCCATGCCAAAATCCCCGGCCGCAGGCTCCAGCCCCGCTCCTTCCTCCGCGCGCACGGCTGCGGACTCGGCAGTGCGGAGGA
>JAHQIV010000860.1:0-13915 GCA_030463285.1 Phytophthora europaea
CGCGTCCACGTCCAGCGCCACGAGGATCAGCACGCTGCAGCCGCCGCTCGCCTGCAGCGCGTCGTGCTTCATCTGCCCGTACGCGGCGTGGAACTCCTCGCGCGGCCACAGCATTGGGGACGAGTGCGCAATGTGGAAGTGGCCGCCACATTGTTTAGGAGGTTCGATAAGTGCGCCTTAGGTTCGAAGTGGTGTGGCGCACGTGAGATTTGGTGGGCCTACGTACATATGGTGGATCGTCTGCTTGAAGTTATACCGGTGTACCGGTACGGGTGGCGGCCAGTACCGTGAGGCTGCCTCTACCCACTTGTTGTTGTATAACCTTACACAATTAATGCTTTCAATCTACCATTAATAGCAAAAAGTTGAACTCTGTAAAACAGTAGCCTCTGTATGATAACTGTAGAACATTGACTGAAAGACAGATGCATCACTGTCGTGCGTTGCATGGGCGTACGTCAGTGACGATCGCACGAAGCATACAAAAAGCAAGAGATCCAAGTTTACACCGACGTAACGGCTGTTCAATCGGCTGCAGAGCAATCCAATCCTCTTCCTTCCACGTGGAGCTCGATATCGATAGCTTGGCGTTCCTGCGCTCATTCTCCGTCTCGTCGCGTCCGCCGCAAGCCGCCAGAAGAAACCTCCTCCCCTCCCCATACCCGCAGCCATGTCGCTCGACTTTTCCAAGGCGGAGAACAACCCGGTGCCGCTCATCGCCGAGAAGTTCAACGCCAACGTGGCCTTCGTGGTGTACCGCAACAAGAACAAGAACGTGGTCGTGTACGCTGTGCGCCTGCTGGAGGACGGCTCTCTGGACCCAGAGAACCCGCTGGACGTGTACTGGATCATGTTCGAGCAGGACGGCGCCCCGCGCGAAGAGCTCAACATGATCGAGCGCAACACGGCGTACGGCGCCACCGCCAAGCCGCGCGAGGGCCACCCGGGCGAGTACGAGATCACGCTCACGTCGCTCAAGGACCGCGTCATCTACCTGTCCATCGTCGACGGCAAGCCCGTGGGCCGCGGCTCCATCAACGGCCAAGACAACTGCACGCTCGAGCGCGTGTTCGTGCACTCCACCACGTCCTGGGGCATGCCCAAGGTGCAGCACATCGAGATCCACGGCAAGGACGCCGCGGGCAACGCCATCATGGAGAAGAAGCTGCCCTAAGCGTGCAGCTAACTGCCGGTGACTCGGGGTAGCCAAACTGCGGAGTCTTTGGGCTCCATCCACAACTACACACACAACACATTGTAATAGAAAAAAAAATGCAACACCCGTGAGAAAAGTAACCAACCACCTCAGTGTTCTAGCTGTAGAGCAGATGCATTCCTGCCACCAGGAAGGCGACAGATGAAACCAATGCAGGATGTCGAGAGCTAATTTGCGACTTGAGGTGCAACGTCATGGCAGTTGGCTGGCCAATTGAACGTGCAGTTATAATTGGGCTGCATCGAGATCGTTCTAACTCGGTCGAAGCTGGTGAGGAAGGCGTCGCATTTGCAGCGGAGTGAGAGGTTCTGCCTGTATTTGCACCGAGTTCAATAGACCAGCAACTGCAACGGTGCCAGGATGACGGATGTGGAGGACTCGGCGGTGAACGACTTCTTGCTGATCCTCGAGGAGCACCGCAAGAACTGCGAGCGGCAGGGCAAGTACGTGGAGGCTGAAATCGCCAAGAACCGTCTGGAGGAGCTCAAGGTGCACGAGGAAAACCGGCGGAGGGAGGCGATGCGCTCGCGGCAGATCGCCGAGCGTCTCGGGGTTGAAGAGGCCCACATGCTCGAGTTCCAGCAGTTTAACCAGGTCTGGGACCGCAAGATGGACGAGTACGAGCGCAACGTGGAAGAGCTGGTCGTCAATATGCGCGAGAAACACAAGTCGGAGCTGCTCGAGTTCCAGCAGAAGATGCTGGAGAAGCACCAGAAGCCAAAGTTCTCCAAGGATTTGCTCAATCTGCGGCGCATCGAAGAGCACCTCGCTCGACAGAAAGAGTAAGTGTTAGCCCAACATCTCCTATCATACCCATAGACCTCATCTTCTCTTCTCGTCCTGCACGCAGCTACGGCGAAGCACATAAGATCAAGCTCAAATCGGACGCGCTGGAGGCCTGGGAGCTCGAAAAGTGGCGCAACCTCAAGCAGCAGGAGATGTTCCAGCGCGAGGTGACCTTCAAGCAGCGGCAGAAGCAGGATCTGGACGCACTCCAGAAGCGCATTCAATCTGGTCGAGAGGAACAGAAGAAACAGCGCCAAGTCGACCTCGAACGGTGAGTCTTCTCTTCTCTCTTCTTCTTGCTGCGTAAAAACTTCCAACTGTTCTAACCCTCGACGCTTCCAGACTCTTGCAGAGGTACCAGAACGTCAAGGCGGAGCTGCAGCAACAGCAGAACTTGGAGCGAATCCGACATGAGAAGTTTGCACAGCGACCAAGTGGCGTAGCGAGATGAAGGAGCAAATATCCCAACAAACTTTCAGCAGCCCAACCAACCTACAGCCAAATGTATCACTAAAAGAAGAAGAAAAAACCTCGTTCTCTGCCATTTCTCGTCCAATTAACGCCACAATTGGTGCAAATTGCTGCTCCTGTTATCTTCGAATCGTACGCCGAGTTGCATCTCCTCCTTGGGGCGTCTTCCGCGCGATCTTCTTTGGAACTCGTGGTCTTGAGACGTGATTGGATGCGGCTTTTAGTCTCGCCGCACCGCCTTGAACGCCTTCTTGTTCTGCAGCACCATGTAGAGCATCGGCAGCACCACGCCCACCAGCAGGATCACGAAGCCAGTCGCGTACGCGCCCGAGGCGTACGACACCGTCACCTCCACGTCGTCCATACTCAAGTCCGTCACTGATTGGCACAAATGTCCCCAAAATACCCACCACCTAATCAACCAATCACAAGAGAGTACGGGTACGGACGTCTGTGGTGGTCATTTTAGGATTAAATCCACAGATTTTGTGCATCAATCACCTCGAAGATGGTTCTGCTCCGGCCGATGTTGCGCACGCTCCAGCGTGGCTCTCCCCGCCTCTTCTCCTCGGCGGTGACGTCCGCAGCAGCGAAACCCAAGGGCCCCCCGTTCGCGCGCTACTTCTGGTACACGACGGCCATCATGATCGGCATCCCCGGAGCCATCGGCGGCGTGTTCGTGTACAACCTGCAGACGGACGACGAGTTCTACAACCACTTCAACGACCGGTACCCGGATCTGATCGACGCCATCAACGAGTTCGTCCCGTTGAACGAGACGCTGCTGGAGCTCGCCAGTCGCGAGGACATTGGCCCCATCGGGTCCACGGAGGACCTCATCAACGAGAGTAAGTGTAGCATTGAAGGGGTTATTTATGTTTTATATGGTTTTTTTAATCTGTTTTATTGTGTATTTTTGCAGCGGTGACGGTGGTGGTGGAGTTACAGTCCGGTGAGAAGGTGCGGTTCGAAGTGTCGGGCTCGGCCAGTCAGGAGGAGATCGAAAAGCTGGCACTGAAGCAGTCGGCGCAGCCGGAGAACGACCGCGTGGTCGCGGTCACTTTCGCTGAGGAAGGAGAGACGGAAGAGAATAGCTCTCCTGCCAATATGGTGGCACCCACGACCCAGGAGGCATGGCCGCCCGCACCACGTGTGACGTGGGGCAGCGCTGCAGCTGCGCAGCAGAAGAACAAGAAGCCCCTGGACTCGGTGAAGGAGATCCGTCTGCAGATCGAGGAGATCCGCGCTCGGCAGACTGCGCTGGAGGAGTCCAAGTACGCCGGACGCGACATTGACGAAGCGGACGAGGAGATCGGCGCCCTGGAAGAACGCAAGATCGCGCTCAAGGAGCAGCTTCCTCGCAAGCGGTTCCTGTGGATTTTTTAGAACTGGTGCCTTAGAAGTGATTTGGAAGTTTGCACGATACATAATGTGGGGTTAGGAAGCGGCGTCGTGAGCCCAATTGATTGTCGTGCTGGTGAACGGACATAGTAAGCAACGTTATCGAACGAGAGGAGTGTATTCCACGTAATGTGTATTGAAGCGAAGAATCTCGTGACAATACTTACGCAATCTCGGATGACTGCTGATTCTCTGAAATTTATTTCAGAGCTAAGGAGTGATGCGATTGGAGGTGCGATTTTGAAAAACAAATACCCTTGCAAGATCTGATGTGACAATATCAAGTCATCAACATAGATGGAAATAAAAACCAACGCTCCATTGACCACTCTCGCAACCACACATGCCTCGCAGATCATGAGCGTAAATCCGTGCCTTTCCAAATGATCTTTGAGTAGCCGGAACCAGACCCTTGGGGCTTGCTTTAAGCCGTATAGACTCTTCTGAAGCATGCAAACCCAGTCTTCTTGTGCTTCTTGTACATACCCTTCCGGCTGCTCCATATACACTTCAACATCGATGGGACCATTCAAAAATGCCGTGGTCACGTCCATCTGGTCTACCTCGTAGTCCCAAATGGCTGCAAGGGTCAGCAACATCCTCAGAGTCTCCAATCTGACTACAGATGAGTACACTTCCAAGTAGTTAATTCCGTACACTTGCATGAACCCTTTGATGACCAGTCTGACTTTGAACCGTTCAACCTCTCCATTCGGGAGGTACTTCACACGGAAAATCCACCGATTTCCAAGCACTTTCATACCCTTCTTGCGAGGAACCAACTTCCACGTGCCATTTTTCATCAAGGCGTGGTACTCAGTATCTGCAGCAGCTTGCCACTCATTCGTGTACTCGCCACTGGTCGCTTCGTCAAGCAATTCTGGTTCTGGGATGACACTAGGCGATAGACAACATAAGTCCTGCCACCAATCCATTGCTTTCTCCTTAGCAATTGCCAATTGCATTTCATCGCGTGCCATCTCCCAGCTTGATGAACCAGTTGAGCCCTTCTTCCTTTTAGTTGAGCCTTTATACGCGAGGTGAGTAGTGTCTCCCAACCACCGTGGTGGCTTAGATACTCTGCCACTCTTGGTTCTGTACTCCATGCAACCCGTCTTCTTCACATTGCTTCTGGATGACACTTGCTGACCCGATGCGGTTAAGCGTTCAGGCTGCGGATCACCCTCAGCATCATGCTTCTCACCACTGGCAGTCCTTAACCCAGCAGACATACGCGAGGAAGACTGTTGCAGATTCGTCAAACCTTCACCTTGCTTAGCAGCCGGTGTCACACACCACCCACTACTTTTCTTTTTCTGCTTGGCTCTTTACATCTTCTTTGTGTTTGGTTCCCTCGCTTCTTTCACGCGGGCTACAGGACCACTTGCTGACTCAGTAGTCCGAGGTCTTTTGCGTGCGACCTCAGTACCAGCAGTCCGCACTCTTTTTCGCGAAACTCCAACACCACTTGAGGCATCTCTGACATCTTCATTCCCATTATCTTGCCTCTCTCCTACCGTCTCACTTTGGGTTTCACTCTCAGCGGCCCCACATGTTCTATGCTCCATGTCATTTGCTTCATATCGTCGAACTTCTTGTAGCAACGACGGGATATTCTGCATAGTAGCTGCATCCACTTTCAAGTATTGCGGAGCAGGTACATGCGTCACTCCTGACGTACTTTCCTTTAGCAGTACGCGCCCTGGCTTGCTTTCGTAGAAGGCGACGGTATGGCTATAAAATGATTTAATCCTCTTGCTGTCCAGCAGACATAGCCTCTCTTCTCTCGAGAATAACCGACAAATACAGCTTCCTTCGCTCTTGCATCGATCTTATTCCGCTCAACCTTGTCAACGTATGCTAGAACTGCACAACCAAAAATCTGAAGTCTCGAATACGCAGGGATCTCACGAAACCACACAGCATACGGAACCTCCATGCCCTTCACCGTGTTCGGCACGATGTTCACACAGTACACCGCTGTAAGAACAGCTTCTGCCCACAGTTGCCGGGGCAGATCGAAATGTACCAACATACACCGCATTATCTCTGTCACTGTGCAAATCATTCTTTCAGCAACGCCGTTTTGCTCCGGAGTATGTTTCGCAGTCAAAGAGCACTCCATTCCATAATTAGGTTTGCACTTCTCCCCCAATGATAACAGCTCACGAGCATTATCACAGCGAAGCTTTTTCATTCGGACCATCAATTGAGTCTTCACACGTTGATAGTTGAGCTCAAACTTCTTGTAGATGGCCGAACGATCCTTCATCAGAAACGCTGTCGAAAATCGACATGCTTCATCTACGAAGAGGGCAAAGTATCGCATCCCTGAGTATGAGTCAACTGCATACGAGCCCCAAACGTCCAGGTGGGCATATTCACCAACCAGCCAATCGCGGTGTGGAAAAGCCGAGGGCTGCATGTCAACTTTGACCAAGTTCTCTTTAGCTCGATAAGGGCCTGCTCCGCCACGACATTGTTAAGCGTATATTGTAGCCAGAAACAGTATTTATGAGGATACTGTACGCGGTAGCTTCAGAAAGACAGTTCCTCGGCATTTAGAAGCTGTCGAGATCATGTAATAACATTGAACTGGCCTATTTTTCTTTTATCTTGTCGTTTTATAACACTATCGACCTTTTTCTACATGTAGAAGTCCGGAGTTACTTGTGTCCAATCAGCTATTTTCTTTTCGACTGGCAATTTGTTTTGTAGACCCCGGCTTACTATGGAGGATAGTAGTCAGTGCTGGTGTATTTGTCCGCCGTCGTATGTACAAGGCTTTGGAGGTAGGCGATAGGCCGATAGAATTAACCAACAGTAGATAGCAGCACTAGACTGGCTATCCACCACCCTTTAATAAAAAGGGACGATGCCAGAGCATCACTAAGATTAGCCGAAGGATGCGGCAGAGAGGAGGCAATGGTGATATCTCACCTTCGGAACTGACAGCAATAACACACTCCTATGATCATTATACCCAACAAAAAGAGGCTAGTACGGCAAATTGGAGTACCGAAGCTAAGTGTGGTGGCATCCTGGGAAAAAATGGGAAATCCTACACTGTGTGAATCAATAAGCTGTTGCCACACGTTATCCGGCTTGACCTTCAGTACCAAGCAAAGATGCGTGAGAAGAGGCAACCTGAAGCGAAGGTACTCATGATTGACTTCCTGCGGTGCAAGCCGGAAAATCCACCAAACCCAACTGCCGACACGTCCGAGCAACAGGCACTCGAAATGCGCTAGGACGTGGTGCACTAGACAAGGGGAAGTATGGATGCTAAGAACCTTCTTAATCAGGTCATTCTGAACTTCCATTTGTCCATCCTGCCGTACGCGGTGTCCCCAATCGACCATGTGAGCTGCTCCGATAGCACTACAGCTTCGGTCTCACTCGCCTTTTTGGGACTCGGGCCTTCCTGGTGTATGCATGTGCTGCGTAGTGCTGACTTCAGAGGGCCCATGACGCCGATGTAGAGCGGTTGGCAGGTGGATGTGGAGTTAGCTGATAGTGGGTAACGAGAACGCGTTCTCCTCCACGGCCTGTTACCCTTCCTCGGGCACATAACCATCGAAATTGTGGTCGCGCGCCAGCCCCCGGACTGGGGCCGAGTTCGCTGCGGCTGTTTGCGAGAAGGTGGCTTGTGCGGGCTCGAGGGTAGAAGGGGGGGGGGTAGTAGATGAAATGTAGGAACACCGAGTAAAATGTAAGGTCTCTTGTTGTTCATTAGGCGGGGGAGATTCACGACTGGTTAGCAAAGGCGAGGGTCGGCACGACCGCCCTCATCGACGTTGTAAATTTCGCAAAGAGTCGTCTTCCAATGACGCCCCCTAAATTCCAACGAGAATACAAGTTGCATCTCAACTAGCTCGACATCATTGAGTTTCCTTGTCATGGGGGCCTGCGATGACAAACCATGGCTAGAATATTAGAATATTATTAGTACCAAAATATTAATTACACAATTTAAATTCGGAGCTTTAACATAACGTTTCACAAATTGTTGGCGTAACTTAAAGAGTGCTTTCTGCCTACTATCTTCACTCTTCTTTGTCACTAGGTACCCCGACAATCTAAAATAAAAATAACCCCACAAAGTATACTAGCGTAGCAAAAATAAGTAAAACTGCATGGACTGAAATGCCCTTTGTTGTCACGGCGCTCATCCTTTCTATACAATACGAGGGCATGCGAAAACGGGATCATTTTTTTCCTGCAATGCCCTTTCAATGTACGGCTCTTCTGGGAATCGCTTAAACTTGTGATTTTTTCTTCGGTTTTGACCCAGTCACGCACTGTCCAACGCGTGGCCTTGCAGTCGCTAATAGCAGCACTAATACCTACCTCATCGATATCTTGGCGCTTCAACTGAATTTTGTAGGAGCCCTTGACGCGCATCGTTCCTGTTTGTAAATGCTCACAGTCACGGCGATCGTGTGCATTAAAGTACAGAAGTGTTATGTTGGTTAAAAGAGGGAACACATTGGCTTGCTAGTTTGTATCGAATCATAAGTCTGAACTAGTCGTATGGCGTATTTTTTAGTAGAACGTACTTTCCGTCGTCGTCCGCATACAAACTAGCAGCTATCGTGGCCGCCACCTAGAAAAAGTCAAATTAAATAGATAATTACCAAAAACGGGCATGAACGCAGCCAGAGCAGTCACGTGTGTGTTAGCGTTAAGATGGTCATCGGGGCCATTGGTAGTCGGAGCGAGCGACAGTGGAGGACAGTGGCGGATCCCATTCGCCCGAAGCAGCCGAATACCACCACAGTCGCATGTCCCCGTCGCACTCGAAACACAGCATGCGTCTTGCCTGCTTGGCTATTAGCCAAGTAACTGTGCTTGTCCGATGTATCTCTCATGATATCGTCGAAGGAGAAGGCCACGCGCCTCAGATTGTATGCTTTAGAGGGGAGGGTCCCGTGCGTTGCTGCCGTGGCAGGAGAGGCGGTGGAAACGGTGGTCATGGCTGAGGCGATAGGTAGGGCGAGATTGTTGTGTGTATATGTAAAGGGGGACGGTGACAGGTGGTGCCGCAGCGCGCGCGAAACGTGGGGCTTTGCCTCCTTCTCGCGCGAAGTGGAGGTGATCATACTCGAGTTGATCGCTTGCATTTTACTGTATATTTATATGTGGGTTCTGCCTTGGTAGTGCCACATCTGCCCCAGTTGGGTGATTAGCATATGGATGAGCTCACGGGCCGGAAGCGGAGCCCGTCGCTAAAAACGTACCGGCACCTTTGGCCTCTACCCCCACCCACGAAGAGCTTTCGTCGGGACCCGCACTTGCGCGCAACCGGAGCAGCTTAGACAGTGAGAAGGAAATGCAAAAGGTAGACAACAAATATGTGTTTTAGTAACATAGTAGGTATGAACATCAGCTTATAAAAATGTGATTCATAATGGGTGCCTGTATTTTATATGCAAAAAGTGTGCTGAACAAGCGAGAAACTAACGAGCGTTCTCGTTGCAGAGAGACCTCACAAAACAGTACATACATGCAAGTACCGGCCTAAACCCTTACAATTCGTTCCCGTTACACATACCACTTTCAGGTCCTACTCTAAGACCTCGATGGCGCAAGCGGCAAACCTTTGTTGCCGAGCAGGTTCCTTACTGTTGGTGGGAGCGGCCCAAACTCCATAAGCTTACAGGGTTTATTCTGCCCGACCGGGTCGTTTATGCACGACTAGCGGGGGCCAAGGAACGTAATGGACGCCGCTAGGCAACGCCCCATTGAATGCAACGGCCGAGGCCTTGGCGTGAGGCTAAGGCGTCGGGTAGCATCGGATACTCCTGGCCTCGTATCACATGACGGGCCATGCTTGCGGCTTGCACAACACAAGGTACATTTTTCCTCAAAGTGTTTCACGGTCGCGGACGGGCAAACTGTGGCGATTAGCTCGGTGGATGATCTCCACATCCAGACGCTGATGAAGAGGAACGAAAGCTTTGACCTGGTGATCACAAATGTATTTTACGTGCCTGGTTTGTCGAACACGCTGCTTTATGTCTTCCGTGTCGTATAAGCTGGCCATGTTCTACAGCGACGCGTGGTCCAACACTAAAGGTAAGAGTTGGCATCAGATTTTTCGCGCTGTTCCAGTGGATGGTATTTATGAAGTGGTCACGCCGACGTCGCAGTCCCAGCAGACAGATGCGTCTGCGTTCCCCAGGGCACGATTACGCAGCGCGATCAAGCCAGACTTGTTGCTCACCTGGTATCGCCAACTCGACCACCTCAGCTACGACGCGTGCCAGTTCCTGGCAAAGAACTCTGTGGTGGAGTGCACGATGCTCGTGGAGGGACCAGACCCACCGTCGTGTGTCGGTTGTGCTTGCGCGAAAGTGAACACCACGCCGACACCCAAAAGGCGGACAAGCAAAGGAGCAGCCGCAGATTGAGTTTGCCACATCGATCTGGCAGGCCTCATGAGTGCTCGCCGCGGTAAGCGGAATGTCCGACTCGCGCATCAGAAGCTGATAATAGCCGTCGACCATATCTTCCTTTTGATCGCCGGCGGGTTCAACCCGCGGGCGCACGCAATCAAGTTCGGCTTGATCGCGTACCGCTTCGTCGTGCAGCCCGGCTGCACGGGAGCACGCAAGCATTTGCGGTGCGGGACGTTTGCAACCGTCCGCACTGCCTGCAGCGTCGACTCCCAGAACACTAAAGATCGTGCAGCCTGCCATGTTGGACTGCAACACATCCTTCCTAGGGATATGCGTCGACGCCGGAATGGTTGCTGGCACGAGGCAACTGAACCAAAACTTCCGACAGTTGACTACCTCGATTTTCAAGCCTGATCATTGCACGGCGCAGCGGCGTCCGCAAATACAGTGCACTCGAATTCCAAGTGCAGAGACCAAGATTCATGTCTAAGAGCCGACCGACCGGCCCGACGTCCCGGGGGAGAACATCCCAGAGTGCACCTCCATTCATGGTGGTACTCTGGAAGAGGCACCCATACAAAGTCCAAATGAAGTCAGTTATCACGATGTGCCCAGAGCGAAAATCCTAGCTTGCCGGTGGTGACCGCGGAGCCACCAAGCTCGTCTGGCTTTCTGGATCGAGATCCGAGCCCGCCCCCAGGTCCCCCATCAACGACACCACCAACCCCCCCCCACGCCTAATACGGTCACGCCCATCACCAAGATTACAAACTTCGCAGATTGATGCTAACCCGCCGCCGGATTCACCAGCAGAGACAACCGATGCTGAATCCGAGGCGGAGGTAGAAGATCCGCAGAAAGCCGACGAAATACCGCTGAAGGAGAGATACTGCCCGTATGTTCGAGTGGTCGGTACGGACGGAGAGATTCGGACGTGGGTGGAATGGGAAAGAACGCTCGAACCTCTGTCCGCCTTGCATCCTGATGACGCACGTGCGATCGCCATTTACTTGCGTCGACCTCAGCGAATGCCTACGTTTGGGCTAATCGCATCAGCTCCCGGAGCTGACGCGTCCAAGTCACTGTCCTTATTAGTGACTGACTCTCCTTGTTCAACTTGTGTGTCGACACTAATAGTCGACGCGGCCGCATCCCTCTTGACGCTTCGAGAACCTCTCGAATCCGATCGAATATGAGTCTTCTGATTCGATTCACATTTTCTCCAAACTGCTCTCTCAGTCGTTGGCGTCTGCTCGGGGTGACCGGAGACAGCCGCGCGTCGCGCAGAGGGGTGCATGCACCGCGAGGTGGCTTTCTGGATCGAGATCCGAGCCCGCCCCCAGGTCCCCCATCAACGACACCACCAACCCCCCCCCCCGCCTAATACGGTCACGCCCATCACCAAGATTACAAACTTCGCAGATTGATGCTAACCCGCCGCCGGATTCACCAGCAGAGACAACCGATGCTGAATCCGAGGCGGAGGTAGAAGATCCGCAGAAAGCCGACGAAATACCGCTGAAGGAGAGATACTGCCCGTATGTTCGAGTGGTCGGTACGGACGGAGAGATTCGGACGTGGGTGGAATGGGAAAGAACGCTCGAACCTCTGTCCGCCTTGCATCCTGATGACGCACGTGCGATCGCCATTTACTTGCGTCGACCTCAGCGAATGCCTACCGGACCCCCTCCATATTACTACGATGGTATTCGAGGGATGATTTACACGGATGGCGGCGACCTGCGAGTTTGGATGAATTGGCCCAACACACTGGATCCACTATCTAACTTGACTGCTGCCGACCGAGAGGAGATCGAGCGTGATCACGATATTGCAGATCACTAATGTCAGGAAATGGACGTAGCGAACATCTGCAAAGAAAGTAGCATTTTTATGAAGTCGTTGCTGATCCGCAGACATGCATGAACGAATAGATTGTAAGGCGTCACAGCTGACGATGGTTACGGTGGAGGTCTTGTCAGAAACCAAGAAATAATTCCATCAGGGATATCGACACGACCCCGTATGCCGCATGGTCGTTTACAACGCTACACCAACACACCAGAAATGTTGGGGCGGTAGGAAAGAACAAGGTGATCATATTTTTCGCCATTGTGTCAGCGCCTAAGGACCTTTGGGATTGCTGAAGCCTACGCTGGTCACTTGGAGCTCATTACGGAACCCAACGAACGCAGCAGCAAGTTTCGCAAAGGTACTATTGGCCACAGTCAGTTCCTAATGTGAGGAAATGTGGGGAGGATTGATCGACTCCAATGAGTATACCAAGCTCGTCACTTTTATACAATGCAGGAGCCAGGTTGGATGGATGCTAGAGGTTGATAATTTATGCTAAACAGTTGCTAAATTGTGAAATTGACTCGCGAAAAATTTCATTGTAATGTGCTGGACAAAGGAATGCGCGTGGTGACCAAGGAGGCATACGCTACAGTGGTCCGTCTGCCCCTCCCCCCCCCCCCCCCCCCCAAAGCACGTCAATTTACCAACCGCTTGACGTGGGGTCATGAGGCCACTAAAGCAAATGCTACGGGGCAATTACGTCCCTGTTAAACCTCTCAAAACTGTACTCGTGCCATTGAGGCTACTATCAAGGCTTGGGGAAAATACCCTATCAAAGACGTAACTATTGGTTTTAAGATCGCAACCCCTCGCTACGAGTCAACGACAGTATAAGCATCTTCATGATTTTTTCCTTTACCACCTGAAGGTTTTCAGCCAATCAGTTGCTATAACGAAAATGAACCGAGTTTTGTGTCACAACGTTTAGTATTCAGTCTCTCCGGCATTTTGTATGGTTGATGGTATCTAAGTGGAGCATGCCGAGATCGAGTTAATCATAATAAGGTCGGGCTAGGTGGGCATAGATTTGAACATAATTAAGCTGTTCTGTTATAGCAGACGAATGAGTGGATAACAGCAGGTGCATGCTGTATTCTACAGAACGAAATATACGTCCCTCGTGTTCAAAACGGAGTGCTTGTGATGTCTACTGACTAGTCCGTCTTCAGGAAGAACAAGGATTGTCATGTGGAAGCCGCCACTAAGACATCATTCGAAGAAGCCATGCACGATGCCGACCCACTACACGACGAGTACCCCGCGTTATGGGCCATCTTAGCCGACAGGGGGTTCGAGGGACTTGCCCCCTGAAACCCGTGTAATATACCGGGTTCGGCGTCGCCTTCAATCTTGTTGACACTCGCGGAAGAGTATCTCATCCCCGACATATCGTGTCGTTGTTGACCCCCCCCCCCGACCCCGACCCGTTGGATGATTGAGCGCCACGAAGTTGAGGACGCCTTACCATACAAAGATCAAGATAAAACAAGGATGTGTGTCGAAGATCGACGCCAAGACGCAGGAGACCTCTAGCAGAGAGATCTTCTAGCAAAGATAAGAGAGAGACCAAGATAACCTAATTCATAATTCGTTTTGCCTCAAGACCCGCAAGTGCCGCGCATTTCGTGCACGGGAGCGAGGTGAATATCGCCTGGGCCCAGAAGACCTGCTTGGAGCAGCCAGCCGGACGAGGAGCAACCCGCCGGAGAACCGAGACGTCCGAAAATCGACATCCAGACACACTGACTGTACGAAGGGAACGTGGGTGGATTCGCATCCCCCC
>JAHQIV010000861.1:0-15598 GCA_030463285.1 Phytophthora europaea
GGCCGGGGCCATCACCCCCCTCCTGTGGCGCTCTTCATCCTGCTGCAGCCGACGGCCGGGGCCATCACCCCCCTCTTGTGGCGCTCTTCATCCTGCTGCAGCCGACGGCCAGGGCCATCACCCCCCTCTTGTGTGGCCGCCGCCGCGCTCGTCATGCTGCAGCCCTTGACTTCTTCCTGCTGCCGACTTTCCAATACTGGTACCCTACGTGGGCCACATTTGAGTACGTGAAATAGCATATATTAAATTCGAAAGGTTGTCCGAAATGTCCGAAGGCTTTAATTGTCCGAACCTGCACGGTATGATCCAACAGCATTGCACTCTTGAGTAAGTATAGACAACGACGCAATAATCCGACTGAAACAAGATTTGTGATATTTGTGTTCGACCTCTCCAGCCAATCAGATTTGGTCAGTAGACTTCGTCTTTGTATGGCATAACTACTTTATACGAGTTTACGTGTGCTTTATGAAACATAACTGTGTGGTTTATGTCATTTTAAAGTGTTTTTGCTGCAGTCGTGAGAGCGTACCTTGGCGATGGACCTCCAGGCTCAATGGACGGATATTTGTGTCGGTCGCCCGCACCGAACCGGAACCCACAAGCCAAAGTCGATTTCATCGCCAGATAAATCCCCCAGTCGAAGGTAGTCAAGACGGGGGTGAACGGAATTCTACTTTGATGTTTGCGTCATCTGTATATCCCACGCTAGTGGTCGAACCTTCGCGCAACATCCATGTGCTCTCATTGGCTTATACATTTCATCGATCAGAGCTAATTGGCTAATAGATTTCGGACTTAGCTGAGGTGGACGACACAGGCAACACGCAGGTAATTTATCATTTTCAGCGGGGTATTCTATTCAGCTAACGTTATTGTTATTATTTGTTAATCTCCCCTTTTAAAACGATCACATCAGACTTTGCAACGGTATATATTTTACCAAAATCGCACCTCCACTCGCATCACTCTTCAGCTCTGACTGAAATAAATGTCAGATAATTAAAGGCCCTATGAATCCAATCAGAACGCATTGACCGGATGAAACGAGAAGGATCGCGAGATTTGATTTGCTTGCCAAATTGAAGCTCCAGGTCCGAAATCACTGGGATGCGTTACATGTACAAGGAGGCAACGTTCCCTCCTGTGACCCGAACAACTGGTGTTCCTGGGCGGCTCATTACATCTACGTGCATCACTGCGGAAGCGGTAGTGACCAATGTATGCTCTCAGTTCATAGTAAGTGGCAAAGTCGCCCCCAGCAGCACTGTCCATTGGTGGGTTGGTGCTCATCGCACCAGCGTACATGTACAACGTTCGATACATCAGACGAGCACCTCTACAGTACCAATAAAGTGCTCTAAGATTGGTTGGCTATAATCTCGAGGTCTGGATGGATCGCCACAACCGATTTCCGAGCCCGAGCTGCAATGAGGACAAGTACCGGGCCCCAATCTCCCCTGACACCACAGTCGCTGACTCCCGTCGTCACCGCCGGCTACAGCACCAAGCTATGGGATGCCAGGGCTCCCAAGTACTCCAAGAACGTCATGAAGAGCGTCTGCGTCTTCCTACTAGCACTGACCTTTTGTGAGGAGTTATCCGGCTACGGCGTCAACCAGTCGCTCAAGAACTTCTTCCAGAAGCTCGGGTGGTCCAACAAGGGCTCCAACTCCATGAAGCTCACCTACGACTCGCTCAGCCAATTCGCTTGTATCGCCGCTGCATTCATTGCAGACCAATATCTGGGCAAGTACAAGACGCTGCTTGGAGCTGCCTCGTTCAGCTCGCTCGGCTTCGTGCTGATCGTCATTGCAGCCTTACCGTCCGTTCTTGAGAACCAAATGTTGAGCAAGGTGATTTTCTGCATCGGCCTCTTCTTGGGGATCGCGCTGAACCAAGTTGGCATGAGTTCGTTGTTGGTGTCCTTTGGTGGGGATCAATACTCTCCCGTTTCACCCCCAGAGCAACGCGATTATTTTTTCAGCATGAACCTGTGGTCTTCTAACGTGGGAGTTGCCATCAACTACGCGGTATTTCCGTCGCTATGTCTCTATGGTATTGGCGCGATTCCTGCCGGCTACGGATACGTGACCGTCTACGCCATCGGTTTGGCGTTGGTGCTAAGCATGATCGCCACTTTGCTGCCCACTCGTTCTCGTTACGTTCATGTACCGCCCTCGAAAAGCGCTCTGGGTAGTGTGATTCATGTGGTCGTCCGCAGCGCCACACGCAACTACCACGCAAAAATGCTCGTGCTCGGTACAATCATGTACTTGGTGGCCTTCCTGCTGAATATCGTTGCTGCGTTCATGTCTGATGATGGAGAAGTGGGTCATAACATATCGTACGTCTGCGGTGTGCTGATAGTGGTAGCTACGGCCCTGTGGATTTATTACGCACAAGACCCCTCGTTTGTTGACGGTGCAACCGATTCCGACGGCGTTGAGTTTGACCGCGAATTGATCGAGGGTGTGAAGCAGGTCATTCTCATCTTGCCGTTCAATGCGTTCAACACATTTTGGTGGGTCTGCCAAAACCAACGCGGCAACAACCAGACCATCATCCAGCAAACGGACCTGCGCCTCGGTAGCTCCCCTGACTCGACTCAAATTCCGGCGCCAACTGTGCAATTTTTCAATCCTGGACCTGGCGTGCTGCTCGTTCCCTTCTTCGACATGGTGGTCTACCCACTGTACGAAAAGTATGCTGGCAAGCCACCGAGTGTGTACGGCAAAGTGGCAGCTGGCTATGTTGTAGCGATTATCGCTATGGTGTGGACAGGTGTGTTTGAGATCAGTCGTCGCAATTCGCCAGTCTTGAGATACTTAGACGCAGACGGCGTGACCCAGATTATTTTGAACCAAAATGGAGGGGAGCCGATGAACGACATTCCCTGGTACGCAGCCATCCCACAGTATGTGCTGGTCTCCACGGCAACCGTGCTTATCCAAATTCCAACGTACAACGTCGGATACGACAAGGTCCCGATGGGCCTTCGGAGCGTGACAATCGCACTTGGCCTCTTCATCAACTCCATGGGAAGCACACTGCTGTCGGTGATCGTGTTGCTTTTTGGCAAATATATCCCCGCGAACCTGAACGATGGCCACATGGAGTATATGTACTTCGCGATCGCTGGGATGATGGTCATCAATACTATCGCTTATGTCGTGGTCATGCAAAAAATGCAGTTTGGAATGATCCCTTGACTAGGAAAGGAATCCACAGAGGAGGACGAGAAGGGGGTACCATTGTCCAAGCTTTCAGTTGATCGTCGTAGCGTTAACTGAAGAGTAGCTGACACTAATTGAGATGGGTTTGCTTCAATTCTTGTACTTCGAAGTAGTTGCTTTCCTTGCCTTGTATTTGTAGTTGGTGTAGTAGCTTGCGGCGATGCGATGTTACCGGTACCTCCTTCGATCGTAGCCGCAGTACCCTCATCAATTTGAGCACCTTGGCGTTTTCTCTTTGAAGGAGTTCTTTTCTTGAGGTGCGCAGCAAGCCAGGCTCCCCACTTCGGCGACCCCCGCAGAAGGTACCACCTCTGCAAAAACTTAAACTTGCCGTTCTTGCGATCTGACTCGTATAGCTCTACCGTTTGATGCTCAATATCGGTCGGAGTACAGCCACTGGCCTCCAACGAAAGAACCTTATTGTGGCACCCAACAAACTTTGACACAGCATGAGAAATAGTTTGAAAGCGCGAGCTAAGTTGCGTGTTGCGTGAACTTGTCTTTCGCCTTGAGAGTTTCCTCGAAAAAGCCCTTCACCGTGGTGTAGAACTCCTCACCGTTCTGGTTGACGCCCGTAGCAGAGCCCTGGCTAGCTGATAGCCAGGCTAGACACAAAGCTTTGTCTTCTTCAGCATGATAGTTAGGGCCGCGTATACCCGCACTCATCTTGATCTATGAGATCGCGGCGGTGGTTCTGCCGCAGCTGCTGCTATTTTGACTGCCAAATTTGGCAACAGGAATATCATTGGAGAGGCTGATGCTAGATTTGGTTGGCATTTGGCAGCACCGGTGGGACAGTTGAAAGCTATATTTTTGCCAGATTTGGCATTTGGCAGCCAAATAGCAGCACCGGTGGGGATGCTCTTACACGACGCGTGTGATCCCGCCATGGAAAAAATATAGCACTTGCAGGTTCCCACAGGACCTCACGTAGTTGCATTACCGGTACGACATATACAATGCCTTTCACACTACTGGGGAAAAACTCTTCGAAATCAGAGTTTTTTCTTTAAAAATCAATTCAGGTTTGGAGGAAGCAAACCGGATAGCACTGGAGTTCGAGGTAGCAAAACCACTGGAGTTCTTTTGCTCCGCCGTCTGACAGCAACGATCAGCAGTGATGTGAGTGGTAAGCGGCCTTCCATTTGAGTACCGGTATTAAAACTTCTCAACGATTGGAGATAAGCTTAAGCACTGAGTGGTATGCATATAACATTGAACTAGGACGTACAACGAGTAATATTGGTGCAATAGTACAGGTAAAGTTTCCTTCTGAAAGCCTGAAAGCGCGTCGTTAAACACACCACTGGGGTACTCTGTGGAACATTCAACATGCTTCTAGGGATAGTACTACAACTTTTTGCGAGGTTGGGTGAAGGGCCCAGTCTTGTCGATTTGCTCTGTCCTCGCTGAAGTCGCCGCTGGTCTCCAACCGTTTCCGAAAACACAACGAATGGCTGCAAGACAGGACTCCCTGCTGCTCGACCAACTTCATCATTCTGCAATTTGCTACCGACTCAGCTAGTCTAGAAAGCTATGGTAGTGTCCTGTGTAAGGACTCTGTTTTTCCAACAAGAGAAAGGCGTCCCCATCCTGCAAAGCTCGGCCCACAGAAGCCATCGGTTGGCCGTCAAGCCACAGCGATATTAGTACTGTAGGTAGGTATAGTTTCGGTGAGTCAGTCTAGAATTTTGCCTCAGCGAGACACCCTCCACGCCGCACCCTCGGCTGGAGCTGCATAACTGCAAATGAAGTCTGCTCGCTGCCCCCGACGCCGCTGACGAAGATGGAAACATCAATTTTAAACCCTCCTCGCCACACCCGGGCAGGAGGCAGTGTCAATGCAGCAACCTTTGTGCCCCAAAACTGAGTGAAATTGTTTTTATAAGTAAAAACAATGAAAGAAAGCAGCAGCAAGAAATAATATGGCTATATTATCTCAACTAATGGAATCCGCTGCTTGGCAGAAGTATCCTGTGAGTATCCCTTCGACTCGTTACCAAACAATGCACACACTGTTTGCCCCAATCCGCTGCGTGATGGAAAACTTTAGTTCACGCTGCGAGGATCAGCCGAAAGCTTGTAGACTGGTGCGTCCTTCTCGTCCTCTTCGGCAGATTTCTTTTCCAGCCGAGGTATCATACCGAACTGCATCTTATGCATGACCACGAGATAGAAGAAGAGGTTCACCACCATAACCCCAGCGATCGTAAAGTACATATTCTCCATATGACCATCGTTCAAGTTCGCGGGGATATCCTTGCCAAAAAGCAGCACGATCACCGACAGCAGCGTGCTGCCCATGGAGTTCATGAAGAGACCAAGCGCGATAGACACACCACGAAGAGCCATCGGAACTTCGGTGTACCCGACGTCGTAGGTCGGTATCTGAATGAGGACCGTCGCCGCACCGACGAGGACGTATTGGGGAATGGCGTTGTACCATCGGATATCGCTCATCGGCTGCCCACCGTTGTTGTTGTAGATGTACTGCGTCTCTCCGTTAGCGTCCACATAGGTGAGAAGCGGAGAGCTGCGACGAATTATCTCAAACACACCCGTCCACACCATAGCGACGATTGCCATAATATACCCAGCAGCTACTTTGCCGTATCTGCTGGGTGGCTTGCCGACAACCTTCTCATAGAGTGGGTAAACCAAGTTGTGGAAGAACGGAACAGCTAACAGCCCTGGACCCGGATTGAAAAACTGCACAGTTGGTGCTGGAATCTGGGTCGAGTCTGGGGAGCTGCCAAGGCGCACGTCCGTTTGCTGGATGATAGTCTGGTTGTTACCGCGTTGGTTCTGGCAGACCCACCAAAAGGTGTTGAAGGCGTTGAAGGGCAGGATATAGATGACTTGCTTGACACCGCGGACCCGTTCCCGGTCAAATAGGGTACCATCCGAGTCCGTAGCGTCATCAACCATGGCCGAATCTTGTCCGAAGTAAATCCAAAGGACGGTAGCCGCCACGATGAGTACACCACACACGTACGATATCCGATGCCCGGTCTCGCCGTCGTCCGACATAAATGCCGCGAGGATGTTCAGGAAAAACGCAGCCAAGTAGAGGATTGCACCCAGTACAATCATTTTTGCGCTGAAGCTGTGTTTGCAGCTGCAGACAACCACGTGGATCACACTCCCAAGCGCACTCTTCGTTGGTGGGACGTTGATGTAGCGAGAGCGAGTAGCAATCAAGTTCGCGATGATAGACAACATTAGAGCCAAGCCGATAGCGAAGACAGCAACGTATCCGTAGTCCGCGGGGATGGCTCCAACGCCGTACAGACATAGTGACGGAAACACAGCGTAGTTAATAGCGACACCCAAGTTTGATGACCAGTAGTTGATGCTGAAGTACGACGCTCGCTGCTCGGGAGGAGACGCTGGGGAAAACTGGTCACCACCGAAGGATACCAGCAATGCTCGAATGCCAACTTGATTCAGTGCGATACCCAAGAAAACACCGATGCAGAAGAGCACCTTGCTCAACATTTGATTCTCGAGGACTGAAGGCAGCGCCGCGACCACAATCAGCACGAAGCCCAGAGAGCTGAATGAGGCAGCTCCAAGCAGCGTCTTGTACTTGCCCAGATATTGGTCTGCAATGAATGCAGTGGCGATACATGCGAATTGGCTCAGTGAGTCGTAGGTGAGCTTCATGGAGTTGGAGCCCTTGTTGGACCACCCAAGCTTCTGGAAGAAGTTCTTGAGCGACTGGTTGACACCGTAGCCGGCGAGCTCTTCACAGAACGTCACGACACAGAGGAAGACGCAGACGCTCTTCAAGACGTTCTTGGAGTACTTGGGGGCTCTGGCATCCCATAGCTTGGTGCTGTAGCCGGTGGTGACGATGGGCGTCAGCGACTGTGGGGTGAGCAGCGGGGACTGCGGCGGATTGGTCTTTCCCATTTTCTCCCAGGAGCGAGAATTGAGTTGTGGTTGTAGGAGTACAGGATCCTCTTGACGTGCGCTTGGGTCTCGTTAGCGTTGGATCCGAGTAGCGAGGCTCCACGAGGAGGGGTGCTGCTTGGGGCACGGTTGCAGAGGCTGCTGCTCCGGATTGTGCTGGGGAAGGCACCGCATTTTCGGGCGGTTGCAATGTGAGTCCCGTCATGCACATCACGCATGTGATGACCAGACTATTGACCGAGAGGGCAGGCCGCCAATTAGGCGGAGTGGATCGGCCAGCTCGGGGCACTTTGGCCGGAAGTGCAGCTGCATTGGTTGTGAAGGTCTCCAGTTAATGAGCCCGATTGCCCAGGGTTGGCGCTTAGGATGGGTCTGCACAATCAGCGACCGGGATGGACTGGGCAATGCCCACTGGGCATCAACCGCTTCAACTTGTCAAGGTATCTGCAAATCGTGCGGCCACGCACACAGCTGGCTATGGAAAAACATTTCAGCGGGAACCACTATTGATAATGGGCCGCCCAAGCAGTCCAGCGTGGTCCACGGCGTTCGACACACTGGGCGCGCACACACCAATGTGTGGTGGACCTGGTGCTTTCGTCTACGCCACGGGCACCGCCACTTCTAATCGCAGCACGGGCGATTTAACACTTAAATTCATTCGTCCATCTGAGAGAGATGAAGGCACAAGGCGCTATATTCAACCCGAGTTTAATTTGATTTGAGTTGTTGTTGTGGTTAGACGGCTAACTACACCCAATACTGCGCTCGCCCAGGGACCGCTCGGTCACGGTCCATCTCAATCACGCCAGTCGCCAAGTTGAAGTGTAAAAGCTTTCACAGGCGCTGATTGGATGCGAAGCAAATCAACAGAACGACCAATGACCCCGCGCCTGCCCGACAGCGCAGCGGATTCCGCTAGCTGTACATGTACCGCGCTAGCAAGAAAAAAATGCATGCTCTCCATGGGCTTGACGGTATGGCGCTACGCTATCGATAACGCGGCAGTAACCATCGGAATTGCAGTTACCTTATAGGTGCTAGATGCCTTCGCAGAGCTCTGGGCAGCATATACACGTAAATTTTGCCCACTTCGGTGGAGTAAGCTAACGTCATGTATGGAGCGGGAAATGCCACCACGCAACCTTTTTTGGTATGTCCTTCTGTCCACACATATTTTTCAGTACGCGGTTTCTATCGCAGGGCTATTACTGTAGTTTTACAGGACCGCGTTGCAGCCATATAAAAGTTGTCGCTGTGGGGGCGCTGCGGTCGCGTTGTCGAACGGAACATGTATTTGTTTGCGCGCACACTTGATAACACCTGTCCTTTGTCATCATGACGCGTTAACTTTGTTATCCTCTGTATTACGTGCACCCTTTGTAGCCGTCCAGCGAGCCGTTTCATGGTGCAGTGATTGGTTGTGCAGGTCTCCAATAACAGGAACCGAGGAGTAAGATACACCAACGAGGTATCTTGGAGGGTCAAAGCTTGATGCTAAACAGACTTTGGGTCATTTTCCGATTTGCATCGCGCGCGCAAAGACTCCATCTGACCATGGCCCCGCAGAACCAAGACACCAAAGCTGAGACGGCTGCCGTTGCTGCACCCATGACGGTCCCCGTGAAGAATGCGCTGTTCCACGAAGTCAAGCACGCCAAGTTCGAGCACCCGGAGCAACTGAGCATCTTCCCTTCTACGACGTATGGCCCGATCCCTGTCATCCCGTATGAGGACCGGGCGCTCAAGGCCGACCCAACGTTCAAGAACCTACTGGCTACCGCCACGTTGAAGCACTTGGAGCCGAAAATCGGCTCGGAGATCTCGGGTCTGCAGCTCCACGAGCTGACAGATGCACAAAAAGACGAGTTGGCGCTGCTCGTCGCCCACCGAGGAGTAGTGTTCTTCCGCGACCAAAAGATCACGGCCGAGCAGCAACTGGATCTTGGTCGCTACTACGGCCCACTGCACATTCAGCAGAATTTGGCCCACACGGAGAAGTACCCGGAGATGCTAGTCGTTGAGAACTCCGTGGAGACGAGCGCAGCGGTACTCAAACGCCACCAGTTCGACCCGGTGAGCGCTTGGCACACCGACGTGTCCTACGAGCGACAGCCCCCAGCTTACACTCTTTTTAAGGTGCTCACAACCCCCGAAGTTGGAGGCGATACGTTGTGGGCATGTGGCTTCGAGGCGTATGACCGCCTCACTCCTGCGTTTAAAAAGTTTATCGAGGGACTCGTCGCCGTTCACAGCGGAAAGGTACAATAACTCCTACAATCGGCTTCCCGGTGCCGACAACACTAACGATGTGATTTTGCAGAGCCAAGCCGAGCATGCCATTGAAGCGGGGCATATCGTCCGCCGTCCGGTGGTAGAGTTCGAGCACCCAGTTGTTCGTACGCACCCTGTGACGAAGCGTAAGGCACTCTTCGTAAACTATGCGTTCACAAAGCGCATCAAGAATTTATCTGCAGCTGAGTCGGGTACGTTCGTTCGTTCGATATGGGCATACTACCACTTCTACGTAGACTACTGTATGACAACTAATTATGTGTGCTGACTCTGAAGACGCGGTGTTGAGATTCCTCTACAAGCACGTCGCCGAAGGCCACGAGTTCCAGGTCCGCTTTCACTGGACCAAAGACGCTGTGGCGATCTGGGACAACCGTTCGACCTTCCACTACGCCACGTTTGACTACTTGCCGGGAAACCGCCACGCCGTTCGTGTGACCCCGCATGGCGAAATTCCGTACTTTGACCCGGATGTCACCGCTTCGTAGAATGAATCATTCTACGAGTACAGATGGGGTAAACAAAAGGTATGAGCCCCGTTTGACTGATTGATTACCAGCATAATACATACCTTCCGTAATCCGACATTAGTTTTGCGTGGGGAAAATGACCAAATCGGTATGAACTTGCAAATTAAATGCCAAGTCGGTATATTTTGTGGAGCTTTTCCCAAAACCAGTACCAGTCCAGGGGCCTAATCCCAGGACCAGTACCAATCCCAAAACCAGCAGCAGTAGTGAGCCCAAACTAGTGTGGACCACCTCCAGGACGATGGCATTTGAGGACGAGTCGCTATTTACGTCCGTGCTCACAGATTTATCGCGGTCGATATCAATATCGAACCCTCCTTCTGAAGCCCAGCTTCTCCGTCGCCTCCCCGCAGCTCTAGCTCCCGACACAGCATACACCAGCGCTATCCTCGCCTGTCCACAGCTCAAATTATCAAGGGCACACTCGAAAGTTCTCTGTAGTAAAGACACAAGTGTCGACCTCGGTTTGTCGTGCTGCAGTTCACGTGGCTACATACATTACTCAGCTCGCTACTTGCAATACCAACGCCAGCATCCCTTTGAAGTTCACTGTAGCATCATACTTTTGAGCCCCAAAACATCTCCTTTCCAAAATCACAAGATTCGTAATTGCTTCTACTCGTGCTCTTCTCGACATAGCTAGCCTGCACGGTACGGCGGAATTGAGTTTGGGACAGCGCTTCCAGTCTGGAAATCTCGCCACTCAATTCATGCAAGATTATTGCTTCAACGCAAACTGGCGATGCCGAGTTCGCTACAGTAGTGGGAGCGCCAAGAAGTATGTTTGTGTCAGCGATGGATGCAGTTGGTATGTGTGGGTCTCAGGTCGGAAATTGAAAGACGGTACAAAGCATATGTACGTGTCGACACTTTGCAACGAGCACAGTGATTTCTGTACGTCTATTGCGAAGGCAACTCAGCGTCAAATTCGACTACTACCAGCATTTCGAGCCGCTGTGCAGGCCAACAGGCGCATTAAACGGAAGGATCTGATTTCTATGGTGCAAGCGCGGGATTTAACCAACCTGCAGGATTGCCGGTCGAAGCTGCATCGAGCAAAAGCCGAAGTATTAGAACGAGATGAAAAGGAATGTAATTCTTCGTTTGGCCAGATTCCCTTTCTCTTAGCCGAATTTAGTGAGTTAATCCTGGAACAGCAGTTCGAGGGAGCAAGAACACATGACCGGACTTGAGCTGGCGAATCGTGCTGTCTTCTGCGATAGGGGCAAATGATTGGTGCTGTTGATCGTTTTTACGAGAGGAGCAGTAAGGGTAAGTCGACCAGTTACGGGCCACTCAAGCGAGAAATGATGTAACTTCACAACAACTCATGCTATCTTGAAACTACAACCTGCATCGAAATCGCAGAGATTTCGAGTTTCTCGGCATGAAACAACGCGTGTAGAACACACATTTTCATTGAAAACGACAAGGAACACTGCAGGACATGAAAACCAGCTTTTCGTTTCAAAGGCGGTAATTCTGGCCACTTGCCCGGCTGCCAAGTATACAAAAATGAAGTGTAAGTCTAATCACGCAACTAAGATACGCCCGCTAGAGGTCACAAAAAGCTGTGATCGAATTCACAGACTGGAGAGGTGTTTCAACGACTATCGAAGTGCCTCAAACACCTTCCCGGTCCCTTTGCGAACCTGTGTTCGCAGTCATAGTACCTGGCCCAATCGAGACGCCCTCAAAAAAGAGGGTTCTTTCGACCGACTCAATCAGGGGGACCTTCAACTTGGGATGAGGCCTGCGTGTTCTAGTGGAGATCTTGGGTTTCGCGGCAACAATTTTATTCACGGCACGTGCAATCCGTTTCCAACGACCTACAACGAGTTTTTGAAGCTTTTCCTCATCGCGCAGTAGCCGCTTCTCCTCTCGTTCGCGAGCCTTTTCTGCTTTCAACCTTAGATTCTCTTGTCTTCGCAAAACTGCTTCGGTTCGCCTTTGCTGGCGTAACAGCTGTTCTCGTTCACGTTCCCTTTGCCGTAGCCGTAGCCCCGCCATACACTGATCGTGTGTAAGGAGCCTTTTTGGCGTGATGTCAATATAGACGCGCTCAGATGCAGCTGGAGCTGCTGGAGCCGAGTTCATGTTCATTCTGGTAATGCTGTACGCACGGTATGCATTGACGTCAATGCCATCACGAGTGAGCTGACAAAGAGAACGCCGGTTGATGGCATTCAAAGGCAGGAAGTCATGGGTAAGTGTGTAGCCCGCGTAGTTGGAACGACCCGACAAATTACTTGCCAAAACCGTCTTGCTCAAAACTTTGCCTGGATTAACAGGCCACATTCCAGTACTCGACCATGACGCTGAGATTATGTGAGGACTCCATGCAGCATCGATTGCTTCTCGCGTAAGCGCAGCAATGCGATGTTTTTGTACGTTCGCTCCAGTAGTAACTGCAGCAAAGTTGGCAATGCATTTGCGCCATTCCGACTTGAACGATCGAAACCAGCCAGAATCCAATGGCTGCATCAAGTGTGTAGCATGCGGAGGGAGGGAAAGCACGTCAATCGGGTTCACGCGGCACTTCTCCAGGACTTCGATCGCTACATGCGGGGCATGGTTATCTAGAAGCAGCAACACCGGTCGGGCAGGCGGTATATTCTCCACAAAGTGATCGATCCAGGCCTCGAATGTTACAGAGTCAATAAAGGCGCTCTCGGTCACCGTCGCCTTGCTGCCTGGTGGTGCCCGAAAGTAGATCACTTTGTAGACGCTTGCGCTTGTAGATGAACAACGGTGGGACAACACCCTCTGCTGCACTCACTGTCACGAGTATTCATGTGTTCTCGCGATTAGCCCCGCGCTTCACAGCAACGTTCTTTGCACAGCGACGATCGACGACTTTACTCGGCGAGCCTCCTTGAGGATCAACACCAGTTTCGTCACAGTAGTAGATACGAGTTGCGGGCAAGTCGTGTTTGTTTAGGTAGTCCTGGTTCTCCGCAAATAAGCACGAAATGGCGTCGCCATCAAAGGCGTCGACTCGGTTGGCATCAAGAATCCGAGCCTTCTGTACGCTGATTCGGTTCTTGTGTCGTTCGAGAAAGGCCGCAACCCATTTGTCGCTTGGGCCAGTTGCTCCAAATCGATGCGCACGTCCGTCGCGAACGAGATCAAGCACAAACAGCTTCAGTTGCTGCCTTGTTGCAGGAAACCCTTTAGCGTGCCTCTCAATGAGGCCCTCTACAAGTCCATTTTCTTCTTGAGCTGACAAGGCAGCTGGGGGCCCTGTGCGCGAGCCGATTGCTTGTCCCCTCACGTAGTTGCGAAGCGTCTCTTGTATGTTGTACATCTTCGACACTTCTCGCAACGAGAGTGGTTTGTCGGAACTCTTGCTTCGACTCCAAGCAGCAACAGCGGTAGCAACCGTTTCCTGGGTCCACTGCGGCATAGTTGAGCGAGACGATGATGAGACGAGAACGGACGGGCGGTACTCGAGGACAGCTAGTGAGTGCTGCCTTGCGAGTAGAAGTGATTGTGAACGGAATTGTAAGGACCCCCGGCGTCGGCTCGCCCCATGGAATGGATGGAGACGGTATGGAGCCGCCGAACTACCCTCAAAGGCTCCATGGAACACTAGCAATAGCAAAGATTAATAATGCTAGTTTTTGTATGTAAACTACTTCAACATCTTACCTGGCATGTGGCCCAAAATAGGAAGTGACCGGGAAATGGTGCAGTTACCCTTATTCGTGTGCACCTTCGATTTTATACGGTCCATTTGCTTCGCAATATTAAGAAACACTATGGTCTTGGTGATCAAACATTTAGAAACGCGGTGTGGAAGATTCAGGATGCGGAAAAGCAGGATGAATTCGCATCGGCACTGGCAAAGCTTTGCCAAGATTACGGCGACGCCGTTGCCAACTTCATCGCTTCGATAAACACCGATTTCTGGACCGTTCATGCTAATCTATCCTTTTTCGTACCAGATCCGGAACCCGACTTATCAGACGCACAAGCTGTTCAACGTTTTCAAACACCCAATAACACCTCATCTGCCACTACTTCGAGTTCTCAGCATACTCAACCCTCACTTTCCTCGGGATCTGCAAAGTTACCTCTGTTTGGGTGAAGAAGCACGAACTTCATAGAGAGTGAAAACAACTCAATGATCGAGAGTGGGGTTCGCGATGTTGGGCCTTACGAGGCGTTTTATAGATTGACTGTCGTTGAAATGGAGCAGTGTAGTGATCGTGCACTTGATATGGCTGGGTGGCAGAAGGCGAAGAAAACGCTGACGCAGTACGCGAAGGAACTGTGGGAGAAAGAGCGGGCTCGTATTGGAGAGTATCATGTACGAAGAAGCAGCGACACCATTTTTTTTCGCTGTGCGCGCCGGCTCTACTCGTGACAGGCGTGTGGACGTATCTCTCCCTTCATGCTCGTGTCCGACGTTTGATCAGCTTAAGTTCTCGTGCCGACATATAAATGCCGTTCTCGAACACTGCAAGCTTCAAGATCGCAACTTTCGTGCGTTTCACCCAAGCTACCTCGTCTCGACTAACGCTGCTGCTTTAGCTGGCAAAGGAATCGAGTTACCAGTACGCGACACGAACATTATCAGTGACACCGTGAAACCCTGTCCGTTCTACCACCAAGCGGGGCAAAGAGTGACACATCGTATTGCCAGCAGTGGTGAAACTAATCGCAATACGTACAATTGTAAGACATGTACCGGCGAGGGACACCGTCGGCGGACATGCAAACGACACGGTAACGAATGTGACGAAGCAAATGCCGATTTGATTCCAACAGTTGTTGAGCTACCGAATCTTCACCCTGTAGTTAGCACGGCAACCCCGCAAGACCAGCATGCGGCAACGGCACTATCTGCTACCAGCGCCCCATTAGCGACAGCAGCACTACCTGATGCGAACACAGCATCGGCGACAACAGGAATACAAGCTACTAGCACACCGCTGGAAGGACCAACAGAGCAATCACGTCGTGCACAGAGTCGAATGTCCTCAGCGTTTCTTGTGAACTTCACAGAAACAACAACAACTGAACCGTAAGTGATCATAAAAAATAATCAACAGTTTCGCATTGCACAAGTTCACCTTTTGTACGAACTTGAGCTGATGTTCAGCATGCGCTCGCCGTCCGTGAAGCAGTTGGCGCGGATGCCCTTCTCCGGCCAGTTGTCCAGGAGCTCGGCGTTTGAGGCCATGTCGTTGACCGAGATGAAGAGGCTGCACGGGTGCTACGCGTATTTGTGGCTGAACTCCTGGCAGCCCTGGTCCACCATGGGCGTGTACGCGATGGGCATGCGCTCGGGCGTGTACTCGATGAGCATGCGGTAGTACACGTCCTAGTTGGTGCTCTGCATGTTCTGCATGAAGATGTACTTCTAGATGGGTGACGACTTGCGGCGGAGGGCGGCCATGGCGCGCTCCGTCTCGAACTCGGTGGACGTCACGGCGGCGGGCAGCAGGCCGCGCAGACCGAGCTGGTGGCGCTGCATCTACGTGAAGGCCAGGCCCTTCTTGACGATGGGCGTGTGCTATCCGGGGGTGGCCATGGTGGCGGTGGGCGGGCTGGCGGTGCACTGCTTATATATATTCCCGGGCGGATACACGTGTATCCGGGGGTCCTGGGGGTCCC
>JAHQIV010000862.1:0-15590 GCA_030463285.1 Phytophthora europaea
CTATGCTAATATCAATCAAAACATCCAAAAGGCTCTTGTTGCTGCTGGTGCATATCTAATCAACGCATCAGGTGATAACGTTTTCTTCATTCAAATCAGTGAGAATTCAACATATTATTCTTGTCAGCTTGATTGCTCGCCTACTCCAACTACGATTGGAACTTATACGCGTCCTGCTACAGGTTTATACAGCGCTGGTGGAACAGGCCTACCTACTACTTCGCGCGTCCCGCGTTTGATCATCAATAATGCTTCTTTTGGTAAGGTGCTAGGCTTTTCATCAGGAACTTATCCTGCTACTAGTCAGACGACAGCTGCTAGCATCTTGAGCAATGTTATCCCTCAGGTTCATCCTACAAGTAGCTACATCGTTCGTTGCGATATCATCAAAAATGATTATGTTGTAGGCGGTGATCTACTCGCTGCATTTGATAGAGGCGATGCTACTATCGGTCAGTTGATTCAGTATCAACCAAGCAACTACGCATGGGTGAAAGTCAATGATGGAAGTAGAAGCTCTATCACAGTTTCTATTTGGAATCAAATCGATCAACCGGTTCATTTCAGAGACACTAGCGTGTCCATCATGCTTCTAATCAAACCTCGTGAGTATATTAATAACAAATGATTAAAAAAAATATGCTTGTCTATTTTTTTATATTTCGTTGGATAACCAGTTTTGATGTTTCTTAGTTCTGAAATGTCGCTGTTTGTGTGCTTCTTGATATGCCCCACCACATCCACACTGAGTCGGCTTTGACTTCTTAGCTTTAATCATTTCTCTGTTCTTTTCACGGTAAGCTTTTGATCGTTGAAAAATCAATTCTTTGTTTGCTGCGTTATATGCTCTAGCTTTAGCGCATCTAGCCTCACGATCAATGATGTAAGCGGCTTTATCGGTTAGCTTTTTAATCGCGAATGGTAAGTTCTTATTGCAAGCTTTTAGTTTTTTAATCCAAAGCGTTTCATACGCTTCAAGATGAATACGGTCGATGACATCATACTCCTTGATCAGAAAACATTTGAATTGATTAATACCATTATCTCTCATAAACGGATAAATAGATGCTGCACATGGTCCTCCGTTATCCAACCATTGATTAAACTTAGACTTGTGTTGCTGCCATCGATGCTTGACTCCATTGAATGTGCTACCAACATAGCATGTGTCAGACTGAATATGTTGAATGCGATATATAACTCCTTTCATGGTGGATGATTATATAATACAACTTTTATTATCAGAATAGGGTGCAATTATAATCAAAAACTCCCTGCTGCCATCGGTTTCTTACGCATCGCTCGTAGCTTGCTCATGTGATCTTTAGCTTCTTGTGAGCCCTTAGCGAATTTCTTCGGTTTTGTAGTCTTGATACCAACACCAAATCTGCCTTTAACGCGTTTACGAACATCCTTGATCATTTCAACATGTTCAGGCTTGGTCGCTTTCTCGATAAGTTTGAGTTTACGAACATCCTTGATCATTTCAACATGTTCAGGCTTGGTCGCTTTCTCGATAAGTTTGCGCTCTCCTAGATCAACTAAATCAGTGAGGATACCCTTTTGCTTAGCATAGCGTAGATCGATAAGTTTGCGCTCTCCTAGATCAACTAAATCAGTGAGGATACCCTTTTGCTTAGCATAGCGTAGCGCTTGTTTAGCTCCTTGCTTAATATCCTCTCTAGTGATGCGACCTCCATCAACACCAATCCCTGTCAAAGCTTTAAGACCTGCTCTAGCCGGAATAGCTCCCTGAGGTGCTCCAAGCGCGGTTGCAAGAGCTGGAATACCTAAATCTGCTGCTTTGCTAAGTAGTCCGCTATCTTTAGCAAACTTGAATCCTTTCTTGATACCGCTCCAAATGGAACTCCAAATACTGGCTCCGTGCATGCCTCCTCCATTCATATACTTGAAAGGATAACCAATCTCTTTATGCGTGATCGTTAGTCTCGTGCCTTTATTCGCCTTACGCGCTTTGATCGCTTTAGCATAGCTCTCAGGATGCAAGTGACGTGCCTTTATTCGCCTTACGCGCTTTGATCGCTTTAGCATAGCTCTCAGGATGCAAGTGTAGCGTTGCTCCTGAGCCGGCTAGCTCAGCTTTAGTCAGTGATAGAGTCCCGTTCTTGAATGCTCGCTTTAGCTTTGACTCTGGAATAGAGCTCGAAACGGCTAGTTCTTTGAAAACCATGATGCTTGTCGTATATTATACGTATCAAAGCACAATGACATTTAAATTATTAAACCGCTTCAATAGATGTTGCTTCTTGTGTTGCATGCAATATAACCAAAGCATACACCAAATACCGCAATAATCAGCTTTTGCTGACTGTGTTTGAAGTTCATTGTATTTCATTAAACCAAAGCTTGTTGGTGGGCCCTCTCCCATAGAATCGAAGAAAGATCCGTTGTGAGCGCATGTCCAATGTCCTACATCCATATTAGGCTTACGTAAGAGGATTAAGAACGATCCTTTCTTTGGTAGCGGTTTCTTAACCTCGCTAGACTCGTAAATAGCATCTAAATGAACATTGAGAATATCTGCTAGCTTGATTAGATCATGATCACTCGTTATAGGCTTGATGAGCTCCATTTAATTAATTTTGTATTTGTTATAAATAGAGCAATATACTATCACCTATAAACAGCTATCAATCATGTCTGATACACAGCTAGCTGATCAATTTCTCTACCAATCATCTCTGAAGACTGACTCTTCTGTCCGCGTATCGTCGCGTAAGCGTGTGCCGTATGTTATCGATCTCAATCAGGGTTCGTATGCTAATGGTGTAATCACTATCGATGCTACTTCTCAGCTAAATGGCGCTGAGGGGTTCGCATGCCTTCGTGATGCTTACATCATGCTACCTTACAAGGTATCGATGAAGAACACGCATGCAACGCAAGCTCTTGGTGCTGCTGCTAACCGTCTATCTGTTGGTCTGAAGTGCGGTAGCTTCAACGTGATCGATGCTATGTCGCTTGAACTCAATGGTAAGTCGATTCTATCGATGACTGAATACAAGATGTTTGCTAACAACCTACGCGCTCAGGCTGAGACTAGCCCTGCATACGTTGAGAAGCATGGTGCTGAGTCTTTCTTATACCCTGACAGCTCTGGCTCTCTTACATGGGGGTCGGCTACAGCTTTAAATGTAACTACCCCCGCTGCTACTACAGCTGGTGATGGATACTCTAACACCGCCTCTGACCTAACTGGTGCATTCTCTACGTCAGCAACTAATGGTGCTGCTAGTCTTTCGGCGAATGATGGTTTCGTTCGAAGACTTCTAGCTAACCCTCCTACGGTCAATACAGCTAATGCCGCTAGTATTAACACTAACATAAATGGTTGGCCTACCATCGCCGCTGGTATTGCTTCTACATCAATTAGTAATCAGTTCGGTCGTGGTGCTTTCGTAGCTGGTGCTGCTACAACCCCTGCTGGTTCTATTGCTGGAACTTGGAATTACGTTCTCAAAATCAAACTCGTTGATCTTCATCCTATCTTTAAAGAGCTTGACCTTATGGCTAATCCGCAAATCAAGCTACGTTTTCGCGTGAATCAAGGTTCGTCTGTAATCACAACTGCTACTACTAAGGCTATGACACTATCTTCAACTACTCTTGCATCCGGTCAGACGTGCCCTATCATGGTTGCATCTGCCGCTGCTAACTGCCCTAACACTGGCGTTGTAGCAACCGCTGGCGCTGGTCAGATCTCCGTTGCATGGGGCGCTATTACAAACACTCTAGAACCTGCTGTGGATTCTACTTACTTTCCTTTCACTACGACGCGTCTATACGTGCCGTTCGTTGATCTAGAGAACCCGCAAGCTATTATCAGTAAACCTGTAAAGACTGTCAAATATCTAGATTATTATGCTCAGTGGTTTTACCAACGCGCTGGTCTCGGTGTTCAAACTGCTCAGCACAATGCTTCGTTCGATCTTCAGTTATCTGCTTCGCTTAAGAATGCTAAGTATGTTGCTTTGATGCCTTTTGCTGAGACAAGCAAAGATAACTACGCAACTACTACTACTACCGTGCAACAGTTTCAAAGCCCGTTCGATTCAGCGCCTTGGACTGTTCAAGCTGGTTCGTCTATCCGCAACTTCAATGTTCGTATCGGTAGTCAGCAAGTGTTTGATATCAGCTACGATTACGACTTTCACGCGTTTATCAACGAATTTAGCAAGCTATCAGCTATCAACGGCGATCAGACACCTGAGCTATGCAACGGCTTGATTGACTTTCAAAAATGGAGCACAACGAACCGTGTGCTCGTAGCTGATGTAAGTCGCCTGACAGAGAAGGATATCCCTCAGAGTATTCAAGTGATGGGGACCAACGCAAGTTGTCAAGGAGTCAATCTCTTATGCATTGTCGCATTTGAGAATGAACTGACCTATAATCGCCTCACAGGTGAAGTAGAAGAATACACTGCTAACTAAGTTTTGGTTGAGAGAGAGAAAAAAAATAATGCTTACTCTGTATTAGAATCTACTTGAATCTTTGTTCTATAATATTTTTTTTCTTGGTGTCTCTTCTTGATCTGCTCTCGATGCTGTTGATCATATAGCTTCTGCTTTTGAAGGATCTTCTCTCTGTTCTTATCATAGTATCGTTTCGAAGCCGCCTTGAAAGCTTCCTTCTTTTGTTGATACAATTCAGCTGAGTATGTCATGGTCTGTATATATCATAACTTATTATTTATCAGGAACGAATTAAACTCTTTTTCTAGATATTTCATCATTAAATACTTCCATTTAATCTTACTAGGATCTTTTAAATCGTAGCTAGCAAGATACTTAATTAATGATTTGATATCATCTATTCCATTGCGATAATACATCTTATACCAATATTCAGTTGATTTTTCAGCAATCTCATAAGGGATAAGCTCTTTATGAAACATATTCTTATATTGCTTCATCATCCTTTGTGCAATGTTTTGACCGCGTAGTGTCGTATAAATGGATTCGATAAAATCGTATTTCTTACCATCGACAATACTAACAATCAAGTATCCAACTTTAGCCGGGTGAATTAAACTAAGTTTTAGTAAAGGAGATGAGATATAGATATAAGGGTATTTAGAGGGGGTCTAGATAGCTAATTTATAGTTTGGACATTGAATGAATATGAGGGTGGATAGAGGGTTCTACACGGTTTTTAGGTGATGAGGATGCTGATTTTTGTTAAAATGTGAAATTGGGGGTGCTGTGTGGATGTGGTGTGGTGCGAAGGATTTTCTGTTTTTTTAAAAACAGCCATGAAAACCTACCTATATACTACTCGTGTGTTGTGTACTTGGTGGCGAGCCATTTATCGTATTCATATGCATAATATTTGTGTGCATACGTTAGCTTTATATCTGTACGAATGATGTTGTGTACCTAGAGGTGTCGTAGAAGACGGAAAGTGGGATCATGCGACGTAGTGGCCCAGTACGTAAAACATATCCTACAAGCTACTTAGACTAAAAACTAAAATAGGAGTAGCTGGTGCACCCACAGATGAAGTTAAAGAGCCATCACACACCACGAACATAGCAGTATTAGAGCGTCAGTGGCCGGCGACATTTCGGTGCCACCGAAGTGATCGTTTTAGCAGGCAAGGAATAGCCGATACGGCAAGTCTGCGGAATTTAGCAGGTCTCGCATTTTTATGTCCACGATTTGTTTGCTAGTGGAGGTCGATCTAAGGCCTTAAATGGAGCGACAAAAAATCTGCAAAGCACAATACATTTACATTTAAAAATGTGCAAGCAAATCATGCAAGATAAAGTGGCGACGTTAATACAGCACATATATTAATACATGTACTGGTATTTTTATTAATGCAGTATTGTATGTACAGTCATGTGCTATACCTGAATACTAAATAGTATCAGTATATATTATTAATTTTACCGGAGCCAGTTACCGGGCGGACGCCTAATTAATGTGTGTTGGGCTGGCCACAGCACTCCCTCCGGGGTTACTGCTATCCCAGAATAATACACGTATTTATAGTGGGAGGCTTGGCTTTTTTACAAAATGCGGCTTACTTCTCTACTACTGTACTACAAAACTCAGTCGTCTTGAGTCTAGCAGCTATCGTGTCATATTTTATTACAGGAGTGATTTAAAAAAATCACTTAAAAAATCACTCCTGTGCATGTACCTTCCAGCTGCTCAAACAGAGCGCATTCGGACACCGTGCCACGGTAACCACTGCTTCTAGTCAACACAAGACCCCTTATGCCTTACCAAATCTGCAGAACCAGCTGCCGCGTAGTAAGGGAGCTAAGGTGCAGCAGGTTTGAGTCAAGCACCTTCAAGGAACCACCTTGCCAGTCAACTCGCTTGCACAGCGCACTGCGTGGCTTTGGTTATCGTAGACCTGTAATGGCCCATTTGGATTTGGTTGGTAAGAGTTGATGTAGGTTTGGAAATGGTTTACACCATTTCCCAACTTTCACCAACCAAATTCCATGCGGCGCACATGTTCTATTTCAGACAGGGTGATGATATGCATGAAAATACGTTTTTCCCAAGACTACAGCACGGCGTACATGTACTTGCTCAGCTCGAACTGTGTTCGCCTACTGTACAGTAATCCTAATAGAAGCACATTACGGAACTTTGTAGCAACAGTATCGTTGAAACCAGTTGTGATATCGGGTCGCTGGGCCACACCAGTGTGCACAGCACACTGCCGCGTGCTGGAGCAAAACAGCACGGTAGGGCGAACATTAAATTGTATCTTAGATGCAGCGCAGCCGTCCGCCCTGCGATGAGCTTTTAACGGCGGTTTGTTTGGAATCGGGATTATCCAAGGAATCGCCTCTTGGTGAGGCGACTGTGCTCTCGACATGTTGATTACATACAACGCATCACGTCCGTGTCTAGCTGTGGCAACGGCTGCAGACTGGATTCAAGCCACGATTGCACTCTTGCAGCCAGTCTTTCAGAAAAAAAAGCAAATGCTGGTGAGCGCGAATAAAGTCTCGCGTGGCAGGCACACGAGACTCGACGTATGCGAACACCGCCGACTAGCTACTTTGAGTCTAGCGCAAGCATATTCTGGCTACGCGAACACTTAAATCATTTCATTTAATTTCATTCATTTCATTGGCGGTGCAAGTTGAAGACACTTGCCGTAGCACTTCTCGTTCTGTACCATTAAAACGGTACATCTACACCGTCGTTCAATCTGTTGACTTGAAGAATGTATGGCCAGGTGCTCAAAAATGAAGTTTCATCACTCTCTCAGCGCTTTCAAGTAAGTGCGTTGCATCGTCGCGTTCTCTGCTTAACTGCTCGGTTAGGTGGCAAACTGACTCCTGCAACTCGCCAGTCCGACGCAAAGCGCGCGCAGCAGCATGTCGTCGCAGTCGCTACCCGCTCCGACCTCCCCGACCGTGGGGCGCAAGCGTCGCATCGACAGCGAGACGCAGCCGCAGACCCCAGCGCGGCGCCGCAAGGTTAGCACCACCCGGGTTAACCCAGTGTTAAAGCGACAGGGTGCCGGCAATTCTCTAACCAAGGCACAAGACGGCAACAAGCAACGAAAATTACCAGGCCCCATCCTTCTCAGCAGTCCAACCGACGTGGCCGACGGCTCAGTGGTGCAAGTGCAACAAGTTCGCACCAAACAGGCGAAAGCGAGCGGGTTGCCAAATCTTTCACCTCCTCCAGCAATCGTGACAAAAGTTGATCAGCAACAAGAAGAAGTGTCCGACGTTGAAGCTGAAGAGGAAGCCGGGGCATTAACGCCACGACCCACAGCCACAGTGCGTCGACGACCCCCTCAGCGCCCCCCTCTTAGCCGGAGACAAGCTGTTGCCGTGAACCGAGCGAGGTTCGGAGTGGGCATCGTCCGCTGTCGCAGTTGGCAACTTGGTGGAGAGGAGACGGAGACGGAAGACGAGAGTCCCCCACCGTCTCCCCCCGGTCGTGACAATACCAGTATTTTTCCGGTGTCGCTCGTGCAACCTTCGAGTTGCAAATGTTCAGATGCGGAAAACCTCGAAGAAATCGTGGGCGCTTCTGTGTTGCCGATTGATCCGAGCCAAACGTGCTTCGACCCCAGCTACGGCGAAGACCGGTGGCAAATTCGCTCTCCTTCTCCGGATGAAGAGTTCGTGCCTGAATTTTCATGTTGTGCTGGCAAAAATGGGGAGAAAGGGGTGGAGGGTGACTATGATCATGATCATGAACGTGCACATGGAGGTGGAGTTGAAACGGAATCGGTTCATGTGGAGACGAGGTAACGAAAAATGTTTGAATCCGGGATTTCGTGATAGGAGGACAAATAGTTGGTTGTCTTTTTTTTGGAAAGAAAACGAGAAAGCCGCAGCTAAAGTTTGCCATCGTACCCGAGGAATAGCGCGGTCGAGAAGTCGACCATTGCGTCGTGTAGACGCTTTTGTAGAGCAACAATTTTGCCACGTGCCAGATAGAATTCTTTCCGAGACGGGAGTTCATCGATCGCCTTTTTGAAGTACAGCTCAGCTCCGTGCATGTCGCCACTGCGGGCCAATGCCACCGCTTTGTTTGCGTACGCGTAGCTGCAGCGCGGGAGGAGTGAAATGGCAGCGTCGAAGTGGACGAGAGCGGTTGGCAACTCGTTGCGACTCAGACAAACAACCCCCAGATTGAGATGCGCGACGCCGGACGACGGGTCCAACTCAAGCGCTCGCTGGAACTCGGCGGCTCCTTGCTCGAAGTTCCCCTCTCGAAGTCGCAGTGTGCCTAAACACACGTAGACATGAACCGACAGCGGGTCGAAGTGCAACGCGTCACTGTAGTCTTGGCGTGCACGCGCCAAGTTGCCCATCTTCTCGAGCATGATGCCTCGGTTGAGCATGTACAGAGCGAGCATCTGCTCATGCGAGCCAGTGAGATGAACTTTGGGAGCTGGCGTCTCCATTTGAGCTAGAAGCGTGGCAGCTGCCCTCGTGGCGTTGCTACCATCGGTTGGTGAGGTCGGGGCTAGCACGGTTCCTCTGCGTCTGATGGTTTTGCGCTCCAAGGCATTGCGGTGAATAGTTCCACTCGAGAAAGCGTAAAAAATATTTTCCAGGTTGGCGGAGGAAGCCACACACGTGCGGACAGCGGCATCCATGCACGCTACAGCATCCATTCCATGCCCAGGAAGCACGAAAAGAGCTAGCGCCTTGCTCTCCAAACACGAGTGATTGAGTGGCTGATCGCGAGAAATGACATCGCACTGCGTAATGGCCGCTCGCAACGAGTTCTCTTTGCGCAGACAATTGGCCAAGTTGAGACGAACATCAACATTCGACGGCTGCAGTCGAGCAGCCCGCAAGTAAAACCGTCGTGCTCGTTCAAGATAGGCGGCGTGCTGAGTTTGCTCGAGATGCGTCTCACTCTTCGTGGCCAAATTGAAGTAAGCATTCCCGCTGTCAACGTACGTGTCACGACCGAGTCGTCCATAGGCGGCAAAATGCTTGGCAGCATCCTCGTATCGATTCAGCTGCAGCAGTGCGAACCCCAACGCTCCATGTAGTTCGTCGTCATCCGGAGCACTCTGCTGGACCTCTTCCAGATCCTCGAGCGCGCTATCAAAACTTCCGAGGTGGCAGCGCACGATCGCTCGGTTTCGGTGTGCAGCGACATCGCGACCTCGTCCAAATAGCGAGATACACTGGCTGTACGATCTTTCTGCTTGAGGCCAGAGCTCGAGCTTCTGGTAGGCTACGCCTCGATTAAAAAACGCATATGCACGCGTCTCTGCGGTCGCTGCAGCTTCGAGCTTGATCGCTTTGTCAAAGTCTTCAATCGCAGCAGCGTACGCAGCGAATTGACACTTGAGTACGCCCAAACTCACATGAGCACGGGCGTATTTGGGCTGGCGCTCGGTTGCAGTCTCTAAATCGCGAAATGCACGATCGTACTCCTCACCAAGTGCATTCAACTCAGCACGATCCACGTACGCGTCTGCAAGAAGGGGCTCCAAACGAATGCATCTGGACAAATCGGTGATGCTGCCCACGAAGAACTGCTTCATCATTTTGTGTACCAGCGCTTCGTCTTTCATGGCATCTGCTCCCAGGTCTTTTTCCACTTCGCGCGCTGTAAGTTGAGGTGCGAACTTCGAGCGAGCCATATTCTGGGCTGCATCAGACACGCTGGAAGCGAAATTGATCTGGAAAGCTACTCGCCACCGCATATACAGCTGCATCTGCACGACACCGCGCTCATAATACACACGCCCCTCCTTCGGCGCTAGGGCGATAGCTCTGTCATACTCTGCCATAGCGTTGGCTAGTTGCCCCACAGACACGAGCAATTGGGCGCGACGCGCATATCCACGGAAGCTGGAAGGGTCCGTATTCACAACTTTGTCACTCACGCGCAACGAATTTTCAGTGTCTCCCAGCGAGTGAAGCGACTCGGATAACAGTACCAGGTTCTCGCTTGTAGGACTCTCCTCGACAGCCTGCTCGAACGCGTGCACTGCGCTCTGGAAGCGTGATAGGAGCTGATACGCTCGCCCACAGAGCAGTAAAGCCCCCTTGCTGTCAGCTTTGGGTTTACTACCGGTATCCGTGCCCGCCGGAGTCCTTACTCCTTGACGACTTGGTGGGGGGTCTTTCATGACTTGCTCGACGAAGCAAATGAAGCTGTACAATGCTGGCCGCGCCATTTTGAGTTTCAGCAGGAGCCGTCCGCGTAGCAGGTGTGCCCAGCGATCAGTAGGCTGAGACCTTGTAAGTCGCGTGTAGTCTTGGAGTGCTGCAGTCATGTTACCTTGTCGCGTGTACGCTTCACCGCGCAGATAGATCGCGCGGGACAGACTAGCGTCGTTCGCCAGCGCGCTCGTACAAGCTTTCACGGCTTCCTCGCAGTCGTGGTAATTGTTCAGGTAGACCAACGCAATTTGCAGCCATACCTCAGACAATGTCGGATCGGTGGCAACTGCAGCCTTGAAGTCTTGCAATGCGTTGTTGAAGCGCAGATCACGTAAATGTAATGCGCCACGAACGGTGTAGGCACCAGCGATCGTAGGGTCCAGAGAAAGACATCGCGAGAGGTGCTGCGTATTGTTGGCGTGGTGGGCAGCGGCTGTCTCTGCATCTTTACCTGCACCAGCAGAGTCCTTGGAAAGCAGCAATGTCGCGAAGGCGCCTCGGTAGAAATGAGCAACAGGGTAGTGATATTCCATGACCACGGCATGATCAAAGTCTTCCATTGCGTTGACCTTGTCCTTCGAGAGCACGTACAACCGCCCTCGCTGAGCGTGAATGGCGGCCACCAACAGTTCACGGTCCCCCGTAGACAGTGAGCGGTATTCTCCGGTTCCAGAGGAGGACGCTCCACCTAAGCCACTGCTGTTACTCGGAGTTTTCGGAATCCGTGGTTTGCCGAGACCACCACTGGGATCAAGGACGAGTAAGTGCAGTAACCGGGTAAGATTCTGGATAACTTGACGCAGCACAGTTGCATCCCCCGTGAACTCGAGAAGGCGAACCGTGAGATCACCGACGGTCTCCACAACTTCTACCAGCGTGCAGCCTTTGTGTAATGCGTTCACGTAGTCTTGGATGATAGCTGCCAGCAGCTCCTCGTAGCGTAAGTGCTCCGAGTGGTACGCGAGATATTGTTCTTCTCCCTCGATTGCGCGTAAGCGCAAAGTTGCACGATCATAGTAAGCCCGCCAGCAACTCCGGTCTAACGCCAACACGGACGTCAGATCCTGCAAAGCCGCACCAACGGAGCGTCCGCGATGAAAAATCTCAGCCCGCAGCAGCAAAGCCTCAGTGTACTGCGGGTGTAGCACCAGTGCGCGGTTTACATCCGCCAGCGCATTATCGGCGTCGCCTATTTTGCTATGTAGACATGCTCTCAGCAGAAAGAGACGCTGGTCTTCTGGGCGCAACAGCAAAGCATGGCTCAAATCCTTAATCGCCTGTGTCCAAAGTCCAAGTCGTCGACAGCAACGTGCTCGGAGCAACGCAGCCAGAATAAACTCGCGGTCGATAATCACGCACGCGGAGGCCAACAGAATCGCACGCTTCCAATCCTTCTCTGCTTCTGCCAGTAGAGCTTTCAGGAACAGTTCGTCAACCGTCATATGCTGGTCACCTTCCTTTAAGTAGCCGGCCAAACTCTCCACAAGGTCGGACGCCATAGATTTGATCGGAATTCGGTTATCAATCGTCGCGGATCTGGAGCTTGGCCGATCAGACCCACGACTAATACTTATTGACGAACCCGGCCGGCGTTGTAAAGCTGCGTCGTCGCGCAACACCACTTCAGTTTGGGTAATTACCGACATTTCTTGACGCAAGAAAGCCTTCATGGCTCGCTTGGCGATGACATGGCGACAGATCCGCATCATATGTGCCGATGTTGGATCCAGCTTTGCCCGCACAGGGATGGCCCCCACCTCGTCTTCACTTATACTCGACGTCTCCGACGGCCGTCTCCGCTGTGGTCTTTCCTTGGAAGGGACTAGCTGAGCGGGGGCAGCGAGTTGTTTTCCTTCTCCAATCGTCCGTAACGATGCGCCCTTACCCAAGTTTTGTGCGGGAAGCGCCGGGATACTTGCGCTGGACATCAACCGCATCCGATGTGCAGTTTGGGTAATCGCCTTATCCACAGACGCTAGTCGGTGGAGAATAGTAGTTGGCCTCCCAGCTGATCCGGTAACTTCTTCAGTCACATTGTCAATGACGCGCTCAAGCGAGGACTTCCGAAGTCTTGCACTACCGGTCGTAGCGATAGATGGTATTGACGGCTTTCCGAAGCTACCGGCACCTGATGGAGTCAGGGCAGACACTCGAAGAACATGCTGCTCGGTCTCTCGAAGTTTTCGGGCAATGTTACTCACGTGCAGATACTTGCGCAGGATAACACCGCGCAGGACATGCTGTGTGAAAACCCCGGGCTGCTTGTCGCCTGCTTTGCGGATCACGATTGGTGTTGCAAGAGTGTCGTCAGTTGGTTCCGGCTTGGCAGGTCTCGCTTCGATCTCAAATGCTTCTTCTATTACAGGAACTTCGAACGCACTCGACAATGAATTTGAATCGGCTGAACGCGAAGGCGGATAAGTCCTTTGTTCACTTTGCTCGTCAGGTTTTCCAGGTGCTGAGGAAGGTGGTGACAACGGATGTAGGCGGATGGGAGGTGTTCCTGGAACATGCTCTGACAATGGCTGGTGGGAATCGAGCGTAGCCCCTCCGATACTAGTTCCGGAGACTTGTGAATTTGCTGCCGACGGTAGCATCGCCGTCGACGTCGGATCAGCGTTGACCGGGTTGTTGCTAACTTCAGTGGAAGTGGGCACGCTTGGAGGTCGGACCGGGGTCGCTAAACGCGAATGCTCCTGGTTTTGGGTGGACGCCAAAATTGATGATACTGCTGGAGTTGGCGGCTTTGACGAGACTGCTGGAGTTGACGGCTTCGTGGAAGTTGCTGGGGTTGTAAGCCCTGACCGTGACGTAACTGGGCCATCGAAGAGATAGTGATTGCTCTCTGGGGTAGCTGGGAGTTCGATGGCTGGTGCATTTTCCTCATTCCATGGAGCAACCCGTGACTCATTGGCATTGTCATCGGAAGCAAATCCATTATCCCCAGCTCCACCTCGACTTGATGGTGGTGTAGAGATCGCATTATCATCCCCAAGTAACTCCGGCGCTCGTGTATCAACCGCGGCTCTCCAACTGTTTTGCCGTCGCTGAGCACTTGGAGAAGGCACAACTGGAGGAGGCGCAACAGGCTTGCTCTGCGGGTACACAGGAGGAGACTTCAGTGGGGCCATTGGCTGCGGTTTCCATCTGAAATACTTCGGCGTATCCGATGGCGTCGGGATGTACGGTCTTTTTGCTGGACGCGGGCTGAATACGGCGGGGAGTGCTCCGGCAGGCAGAATAGACTCACCACTTTGGTTTGCATTGTCTTCGACCCCACGTTCGTATTCACAGTCGTCATCTTCCAACGGGTGAAGTCTCCGATGCTTGCGTTGAAGCTTCTCACTCTCCTCTTGGGAAAGCACCCCGAGTGGCGGCCGCTGCTGGGCTGGCCGGATGTCGAAAAGCAGGGGGCGCCGTTTAAGCGCGGGGTCCATTGCCAACACTGGGGACTTATCGCACCTGGAAAGCCACTGAAGGCATTATTGCGCTTCCTGCCGCAATGAACGTTTCCTGCCGTTTTCCAGTCACCAAGAGTCACCTAACTACGTGCATACACAACATTCCAGTCGGTTAAAAGGTCCTATCTCTTGATCTCTTGTTGTGACTGGCAGCTCAGAAGGAAGCACCGCGATCTCCCGCGTAAACTTGATAGCAGATCAGGAAGCAAAGAGACAAACGAACTGGTTTGTGAAGTGACGAGACCAACTATTTCATCTAATTTTTGTTTGCACTTGTCTACCATACCGCTCGCCACCGCATCAACCATTCACCGCAAGTCAGCATTGTCAATCTTCTCCTGCAAGTTGGCAAGGCATTTACGCTACAAATTGATAACAGTTAGACACAGGGAATACGAGACCAGCTATGATACAGAGGACTTACCTGCCATGGTGTCAGCCGGTGCAACGAAGCGTAACGCTTGGAAGCCATCTCGAGAATCTGCGGCGACCACTTGTTGCACGCTTTCAGTAAACTTGAGAGGAAGAAATCCATGTCACTCGGGCGGTGAGTCTCGCCCATGTGCTCCGCGAACCGGTTGAGCATATGCTCGGCGCCAGCAATGTCCAGCTGGCCAAGGCGGCAAAGGACGGCATTGCCGTAAGCTTCGTTTGCAAGGTCGTGCTGGGTGTTGGCGCGTCGAATATCCCCCACCGCTTCAAAACACCCTTCCGCGGATGCCCACAAGCCAACATCTGCATACACGCGCGCCGCCCACAGTCCATTTTCTGCAGCAGTATGCACACTGCCGCCCGCTTCCGCGACATTCTTCGCTTGCACATACAACTCCGCCACTTCCTTCGCCAGCTCTGCAGTCTTACACTCCGCCGGGAACCTGCGCTTGAGCCTCAGCGCCAGTTCCGACAACCCACGCGACGCCTCGTCAAAGTACCCAGCAGAGGCCAGTTCATCACACACGTTCCGAATCGTCCGCACCAGCTCACTCTGCGTCTTCGGGTACGTGCCCACCTCCTCCAACGTGCACCAGGCCGCCTCCAGCTCATAGTTGGCTCTCGTCACCAACGCCCCCGTCGCCTTCGCTGCCTCCAGGAACAAAGTCGCCGCATTCTCCCAGTCCTTCCTCACTTTGCACTGCAAGGCCTTGGCTCGGATCTGCCGATGGGACTCCGTCTCCACCTCCATCACCCCTGAACAATCACGTGCTCCAGCTGCCCGTCTGCGTCTCACCGAGCCGTCGTCTCCCTCCGTCGCCCCTCCCGCCACGTACTTGTCGATGCTGGACATGGTTCCGCCCCTCGACACTTTGACCACCCACGACGCGCGACACAGAGCCTTGACGAAGTCCGGGGACTCGTCGGCCCAGCGCCACGTCCCGAAGACGCCCAGGGCGTAGCGCTCCCTCGAGGGCACGAAGACGACGCTGAACACCAGCGCGTTGTGGAGGCGCCAGACGAGCGGCTCGTTGCACACCAGCGCCTTGGCC
>JAHQIV010000863.1:0-15580 GCA_030463285.1 Phytophthora europaea
CGCCACTTGGTGGGCGGCGCTCAGCTGCTGCGCCACGGCCGCGTACGCGCGCTGCGTCTCCTCCATCTTGGCGACGAAAAGCACGTCCATATCCGCCACCTGAGCGTCCGCTGAGCGCGCCGCGCTAATGCAGCACAGCAGCAACAAGCTGCCCGCCCATCGGATCGGCACCATCTCTTATTCCAGTTTGAAAATGAACATTGTGTAAATGCACCTCAAATTGTTTATATAGTTGGTGGATGTTTACACCAACTTCTTATCTGATACTTCGAAGTAGAATATCCCCCTGTCTTTCGGCATTATTTAAATGCCATCAGCAGTAAAGAGTTAGTCGGATGGACTATCACGTTTATTATATATCGTGTTTTCTAAGCTCTTCTGTTTATATTATTTTTTAGCTCTTGTGTTCGTCTCGGGTTATTATAGCTACGGTGAGCATTGGATCCACCAAGAACAAAAAGCCCAGAATGGACACTGCTCCCCGAAAAATTCGGAGAAGTACATGTAAGTCGGACTGGGAATCCCCAAAGAATGAGGAATCCAGCGCATTAATTTTATCGCAATACTAAGAAGAAGAAGAAGAAAGCAGAGAGCGCAGAGCGTAAAAGCAGTTCGTGAGAGACTGCAATTATGCTAATGTCAATTGATCAAAATTCGAGGAGGAGTTTCTGTGTTTTAGATTCGATCTTTGGAACCGCGAAGTGAACTCTCTAGTTAACTGCTTTCTTGCGACTTACTTAAGTACTAAATAGAAAGCTACTCGCGGCTGCAGCCTGGAGACATGGCATCACATTCAGCTTATGCAATAACTTCGCGAATAGAGAGGGGTAGTTTGCAGTTAAACTCACAGGGTAAACATTTCATTTACATGTATGACTGCGATGAGCGCCTGACCAAGTCTAGCACGGCCTCTACTTCGATGCCTGCTTCTTGACCGACGTCACCTTCGGATTGCTGGTCTTGGACTCCGACGAAACAACAACGTTGTAGGTGCCGCAACCAGGAAAGCTGGTCAAATCAGGGCACCGACCAGCGAACTCCTCGCCGGCATTACAACCGGTAACGGCGAAGTTGTATTTGGTCGCTCCAGCGACCGCACCATTCTGTTTCTTCAAACTCTTGACCTTGTAAACGCATAGGTACGTGGAGGCGCCGGAGCTGTAGGTGTTCACGTCGCCGACCGCCGAAAGCAGCAGTGTGTTGTCCGCGGCAGTCACGTTGGTCTTGATCCACGCGCCGGCTTGGGCACTGGGAGCGCTTACGAGCGCCAAAGCGAAGATCGAAGAGGCGATGGCACGCAGAGACGGCATGGTCAGTGGATCGAATGTGGCTGGGTGTCTTCAACTAGCGGGGAAGAGAGAGAGTTCGGAAATGAAAGGCCTGTTGTGGATGTTGTGGGCTTTCACGCTGGTGGTGATAGTGTTTGTTGACCGCGGAATAAACAACATGAGTCATCCACATGCTCACCATAACACATGTACTATCTATACCTATAGGTATATGTTCAACAAACAGAAAAAGGAACCTCATACTCTCTGCTACAACTCCAGAGTCTTTGTTATGTCCCGTTCCTCAAGCTTCTTCCCCTTCCAGTCAACTGTAGTGATAAGACGACGAGAGTGTAGGCTGCGCGCTCTGCGATCTTAGTACATCGCGGTGATTTCAGGTTTGATAACTACTTACTAGGTAGTGGGTGTCAAGTTGTTCATAGTTCATTTGAAAAATTGTAAACTACAAGCAGAAGAGTATCTTAGCTCCCAAGACAACTGGACTGTATGGGTACCATTGTTTGCCAGTTTTTACAGCAAATTGGATGGATTACGGCCAGCATTCGCGGACAATGTATCGCTGCAACGTGTGCTCTGGGCTCAACGCATGTTTTTATTTAGCCCGAGTTTATACAGACTGTTATCCATGCTTGCGTGAGTGGGGAGCTAGTCGTGTGTCCAAGCACCAAATTGTTGCTATGCATAACTCGCAATGAGGGAGACTATAGAGCGGAGAATAGCGGAAGAATAGCTGGATGTTGCAGCTCAAGTACGTATACTTCCATGGTTTGCACAGGATAGGGTGTGCCAGATATTCCGCGAAAAATAGCAGGTAGCTCGTGACGTCGGAACTTCCGACATCATGCGTTCAAATAGTTCCGACGCGGGCAGTCTTTGGAATTCGCTGTTACCGATACACGATGATGAGAGTGTTCTCATTCGTCGACGACGACGGACATGGGAAAGCTTCGACCGGCAAAGCCTCAATCCCGGGTGTTCGCAACCGGTTGACTCAGCGCGCGGGGCAATCCCTGCTTTTGATGAGGAGATTTTGCCCGGGCGCCACTTGATCGAAAATATAATGCACGAGTCTCAGATACGGTAGTGCTCGATGATCGCGTATGTAAGGTATGATTTCAGCTTAATTATTTTCATATTTCGGTACGGTATCATTATCATCGCTTAGAGTGCCTAATCTGAACTACTTCTCTGGCCCACTTCAAAATGACGATTGGTTTTTTTATGCGTGCACATCCTCCCAGATACGAGTTATAATTGGCCGAAAAGACACTTAACGTGGTATTAAACAGCATATCGATATACCGTGGAGTAAAACCTCGATTTGGTGTAGAGCCTATTTGCGCCTTTTACGGCGCGAAAACGTGCCCAGCCGCTCCAAAAGATACAAAAGGCCAACCGTTCAAATCTGGTGTAATATCGCTAAACATTGATTGAACTGCGAAAAAAACCCTATAGGCACCGACTTTGAACGTGTGATATTACTCAAAACCACTGGTGTTACGGCAGAATAAAAAATATGCGCGTGTGCGCTGAAAGAATACCTTTTACACGCTACTTTTATTTTTTGTAGATGACTTTTTGTTCTCGATATTTTGCCGAAAAACCGAAATCGTCATTCTGAAGTGGACCAGAGAAGTACATGTACACACGAGAACACTGCGACTAGTTTTATAGTGGCTGACTACGGAGAAAGATATCAACTATGATAGCGCCTCTTCCTTCGAAAATAGTTTGCACGAATATCAACTGCCGCTCGCGCAATCACAAATTCTTGTATTTGTGAAGTTACATGAAATTGATACAGTCAAACATTTCATTTATGACCTCGATGAGTGCATGACCAAGTCAGCATGGGCTTCTACTTCGACGCCTGCTTCTTGACCGACGTCACCTTCGGCTTGCTGGTCTTGGACTCGGATGAAACCACGATTTTGTAGTTGCCACAAGCAGAAAAGCTGGTCAAATCGGGGCACCGGCCCACAAACTCCTCGCCACCGGCATTACAACCGGTTACGCCGAAGTTGTAGTTGGTGGCGCCATTGCTCGTACCAGACTGCGTCTCCAAGCTGTTGACTTTGTAGACGCAGGGGTACGTGGACACGCTAGAGCTGTAGGTGCTCACGTCGCTGACAGCCGAGAGCAGCAGTGCGTTGTCCGCGTCAGTCACGTTGGTCTTGGCCCACGCGCCAGCTTGAGCACCCGAGAAACTCACGAGTGCCAACGTGGAGATCGAAGAAGCGATGATACGCAGGGACGGCATGGTGGTCGGGAAGAAGAGGATGGAAGGTTGTTGTCTTCGACTTGTGGGGAAGCGAGGAAATTCGAGAATGAAAGGCCTTCTACTACCTACCAGTAATAGTGAACGTTCATCGCCAATGTCGTAGCGCTAAGCTGGTATTTAATAAAATGGAGCAAAGCTGTTAGCTGTTTCCGGCTGTTCAATTTTCGGGAACCACCACCGCGGGACTCCCGAAGTGACCGCGATATACAAGTTACTGCAGCAGAGTTCTCATGGTTCCCATCGCTCCGCATGGAACGAGCGCACGAGATGACATGGGCGACCGATATTAATTGCTGTGACAAAATGCTGCCCCGATTTGCGACTCGCGGCAGGTAAAGGCAGGAATGCGCTTTTAGTTCTTCACATGTCAATAGCGAATGGCCCACAAGGTGGTACGGTACATACATGTACACCACAAAATTGCACCACTCTTTTCGGTCCGCAATTCAATTGCAAAACACTGAAACGTGTCATTAGCTCGAGCAAGAACTGCATCATGGTACGCGCTCTGTGAGTCTCTCGCGTGTTCTGTGGGGCCAGCTAGGTCGCTCATGTGCTCTCGATTTATAGGGAGCTTCGGACAAAGTTGTGGGCCTCGTGCTGCTGGCCATTAGCGTCGTCGTCTTCGTCTACTACAGTATTTGGGTGCTGCTCACGGTACGCTCAACAATGACCGCGTTGTCATCCGTGTCGAGATGTACTTACGCTGCAGTGTGTGTGATGTTGCTGCAGCCATTCATTGACGAGGAGCACGTCGTTCAGCAGTTCTTCCTGCCGTACCACTACGCCATCACAATCCCTGCGGTGCTGCTCGTGCTACTCTTTACTGGCGCTGCCACCTTCATCGGCATGGTCATGATCAAGAGTCAGAAGAAGAAGAAAAACGACTAGAGCGTGCGGAGTGCTCGTGCCCCCAGGAAAATACTGTAGTTGCGCAGCTTGCGGGTGGCATGGAGGGTCAATTAGTAGAATGGTCGGGAGCCTAATGTCGGCGACGGCGAATGTACGCGATCTATGTTCCGTTCAATCAGCTCCAACACCAACCGTCAGCGTCCGTTACCAGGTGCATTGCAGTCTCCGAAGCAGTGGGTCCTTCGAAGTCTGCATATCGCTACGAAATGTACAGCTAACGACGCTTGAGCAACCGCTGGGAAACACCTTTCTTGCGGCTGCGCGCAGCTTCGTCCAAGATAAGCACTAGCTGTTGAATTACTGAGCGGCGCCCTCAGCAGGCGCGGAGAGCGTGCTCTCCGGCTGCGCCACCATGTAGCCCATGCCCTGGATCTGGTTGTAGCTGAATCCCTTGCTCACCAGCTCCTTCACCACCTCGTTCGTCTGCTCCTCACGCAGCATCTAATGACAACAAGCCACCGTCAATACGAACTCCTTTCAATGCAATCCAATGCACAAAATGAGATCCACCTCAATGCTGAGCGGCACAAGGGTCACCAGCAGCGTCGTCGACAGCACCCAGAGCCATCGGCCCGAGGTCTTCCAGCTCTGAACCACCACAATAAGACCGATAACAGCGTCAGATCTCGCATTCCAGCATCATTGCTTGACTAAAATGTCTCACAGTCCCCATTTACCTTCACAGCAAAGTTGATGCCGCCCTTGACGGGGCCAGACTGGCGAATCCGGGTCGGCAAGTTCAGGAACAGCTCCTACAAGCGCAAAATCACACATGAATGTTCAGCATATAGTCACGCGGGCACTATACACTCCACGGGGACTGTGAGCAAAAACCGCGTCGTCTTAATGGACGCACCTTGAGGCCAGCGTTGTTGGGTCCCTTCTTGTCCTTCTCCAGCTCGCGCAGCGCTCCGATAGCCGACATGTTGCTCTACCCTTGCTAATGACCTCCGGTCGTTCTTGATGGTGTGGCCAACAATGCACGCCCCCGACCTCCCTGTCTAATTTCATAGGGTATTAAGTTTACCAGTTTCTCAGAACAGCTTGAAGCTCCTGCAGGATGAGATCCTCGTTGAAGTGGTCTGGGGTGCCCTCCTGTTGCTGCTTTGACGGGGTGCCCTCCTGTTGCTGCTTTGACGCGTTGCCACCCACTCGACCCTTCTGCGACTGCTTCACAATGGCTGCGATGGATTTTGAGATCAGCGGCGCAAAGTTTTCAACGAGGTCCTGGTCTTGGTGCTGTTGCGGAGTGCTCAGTCGACCAGCTTCAGCGAGTTGTTGCAGAATCAGCCAGCAGCAAGCCTGTACGCCATCGGCATAGCAAGCGTCGAGAGTGTTCTTCTTCAAATTACTGTACTTGAGTCCACTAGAGTGCTCCGAGCCAGCGACACTGATGTCGATTGCCAGAACGAGGCGAGTCGGGCCATCGGCGTGTTCGGTTTCTTGGCCTCTCGAAGCACGCAACGGCGTAGCAACGAGCTGGTTGACAAGATGCGAGCTTGAACGCTGACAGCGAAGGCCGTACCTCTTCCACAATTTGAACGACTTCACGCCCTTGCTGATGCCACAGATGAAAAAGTCCTCTCCGTTGATCAACGGGGCGTGGTTGGCATAGCGTAGCAGGCATATCTCGATGTCGCTCTGGCCATCTGGCTCCATTTCCCCAAGCATCAGCGCTACGCAGCTTATGGATACAAGCTCCTGGTCGTGAACGGCATACAATATGTCGTCTGCACTTGCTCCCAACTCCGTGGCGAACCGATCGATCGGTTCTTCTCCGTGTTCACATTCAACGCTGATGCTAACTCCACCAACGTCGAAGTTGAACTGCACACCAACAAAGGGAGGAGCGGTGTACCTCAGACTCTGGAAGTAAAGAGCCAATGAGTCGGCCGCGCTTTCGATCTCTAGCGTATCTCCAGGACACGGAATTGACAGTCGCATCTCTGTCCCGGAGAAGTGCTGGTGCTCTTCATCCACTACAAAGTGCGCTACTTTCTTCACGACAGCAGTCTCCTCCGAGTCAGGATCGATGCGAAGCTGCACGTACAGAATCCCATTGGAGCTTGAGGTCGTTGTGATCTTCAAGCACGCGTCGGGTGCATTTAGTTGACTGTAAAGCATAGCCGCCTTGAGGCCAACACCTTCGTCGTCGTCGCCAAAGCAGCACGATTAGCCCTTCTACACACGCCAACAGTCTCCGATCTGCGTCAACGCACCATATTTCCCACTGGTGCATCCCCCACCTCCCCCTGCTCTTGCTTTGGTCGTCTCGAAGACGTTGCAGCACAGCAGTTTGATCTGATGTGCGTGGAGCCCGGAGCCCGTATCGGCGCACACGATGTCAATGCAGCCCGTATCTTCGTTCAGCTGTACGTTGACGCGCAGCAACTCGAGCGGCGCGTCGTCCCACGAACAGTCTGACCCCAACGACCGTGTCGCGTCCAGTGCTGAAGCAAGTAAGTGCACATGAACGCGTTAATTCTTGCTCTTGCTCTTTGTATTAACTTGCTGAAGCAGCTTCCGCTGCCGTCACGCGTTTCTGACCGTTCTCAAACAGCTCCTTGACTGCCTGCACCAGCGCGTCTCGACGCGTCCCGAAGCCCAGCAGCTCCAAGTTCCCGCGGATGAATTGCGCGCCGCGATCCTTCCTCTTCATCGTCTCGGCCGTCAAATGCGGAAGTGACGACCATCACTCTGCATGACGTAGTTGAACCTCCCAAAACGCATAACTGAACCTGCGGAAACGCATGTGCTTACATGCTGTACCGTTGGCGGTCAAGCGCTAATCCTGGCCGCAGTTCCTCGGAACTCAGCAGTTCCAGTCTTCCGTGTGGCAACGTGACGCGATGACGCTCAAGGAGCTGCTGACCGAGGACCAATGGCGCAGTGTGATCAACACCACGGCGGGGCTGGGCGCGGGCGCCGTCTCCACCGTGCTGCTGTACCCGCTTGACCTGGTGAAGGTGCGCTACCAGGTGCACGAGAAGTCTGCGCACGCCTACCGCTCGCTGGGACACGCGTTCCGCTCCATCGTAGCGGAGGAGGGTATCCGCGCGCTGTTCCGCGGCATGAGTCCGGCGCTGTACGGAGCCACGCTGTCGTGGGGCATCTACATGCTCGTGTACCAGAACGCCAAGGAGCGCTACGCGCGCATTGCCGACGAAGGCTGGATTCAGGGCTCGTGGCAGCACTTCTTTTCCGGCATCGAGGCTGGCTGCATCGTCGTGCCGCTCACGAACCCAATCTGGCTCGTTAAGATCCGCATGCAAGTGCAGAGCAACAAACGCATGCAAGCAAGTGTCACGGGCAAGGACGCAACGAGGAAGCTGGCAGAGAATATACCCTACCGAAGCGTAACAGGTGTGTGCGTCGAGAGGGAGGATTGGTGTATGGATGGGTGAGGAGACTAATGATGTTGGTGCTGTTGCGGTGTAGATGCATTCCGGCGGATTGTAGCAGAAGAAGGCGCTTCAGCACTCTACAAGGGCATGATACCGGCGCTGTTTCTCACAACGAACGGAGCGATCAAGTTTGTGGCGTATGAACGACTCAAGAGTCTGTACCAAGCGCACTGGAGCCCCGAGATGGACGTGATCCCGACGCTGGCGATGGGTGCTGTGGCGCAGTCCATTGCGTCGACTACGACGTACCCGTACCAGGTGATTAAAGCTCGTCTGCAGCAGGGAGGACCGTTGGCCGACAAGTACACAGGCACGTGGGATTGCACGGTGAAGATCATCCGTCACGAAGGCTACTTTGGGCTCTTCAAGGGTCTGTCGGCGAACATTCTCAAGGTGGTGCCCACGGGTGCCATCATTTTTGCAGCTTACGAGCAGATCCAGAGCACCATGAAGGCCATGCTGTTGGACGAGTGAGCCCACAGTAACCTAGAACGACTGCGAAGCAATAGAGTATTCTATGAAGTACACAACGACTTGCACGCAACATGACTGCTAACACGACATGAAAAATAAAATAAAAAACTTGTGGGAGCACAAACAAGCGTGAAAAGTCTATAATATATGTAGATGGCGCACGAAGTCTGACTAAGAAGCGCCTCGAGGCGCCTCCACGCCGTGGATGGTCTTTAAAACATTTCGTCTTCAACGCGGAGGTACTCACCGATGTCTGCTTGGTGCAGCACCACGTAGGCCGTGGGCTCCAGGTCTTTGCACAGCTCTGTTGCCTGAGCGGCGATGCCGAAGCCCAGCGGGATGTCGTTCATGCTGTAAACCACCACGCCGGCGTACTGCGGGGTGCCCTCCGTGATGCGGCCGAGGCCCGACTTGACCACGTTGTTGCCGTACAGGAAGGACATCTCCGAGTTGGGCTTGATCCAGACCTTGTACTTGGCGTACTGAGCCAAGTAGTCCAGGAAGGTGATGCGCAGGTGGAACTTCTTGGTCTTGGTGAGTTTGCCCACGGCCGTGCCGATGCTCAGCAGCTCGTCCGAGCCCACGTTCGTGGACTGGCGCATGAGCTTCTCGCTGCAGTAGTACACGATGTTGCCGTGCAGACGGAAGCAGTACTTCTCGTCGGGCCGCGTCACCAGATGCTGCACGTTGCGTCCGATGTACTTGCTGATCTTCTCGAACACCGTGGTCATCTCATCGTCGGTAAGCGGGCGCATGGTTGCTCAAAGGTGGCGGCCGGCGGTCGGGCAATTGACACAGTACTGGTGACTGGAGGACTGGCGGCGGGTGGCCGCACCTGTGAAACGGCATATGTCATTTAGCATATCTGACTTTCGTCCAATGGAAACGCTTCCCGTCGGGGATTGGTGTAAATGCAGGCGGCGGATTGGTTGGTCTGCGCATTTGCATGGCTGGGGGGAGCTCGCGGCCTCAAGGGCGCCGTCATTGCTAATTTTCGCACAGGCATCAGAAATGGAGGGCAAGATTGAATCGGTGCAGGTCTTTGGCCGCAAGAAGAACGCCACGGCTGTCGCTTACTGCAAGCGCGGCCACGGCCTCATCAAGGTCAACGGCACGCCCATCGAGCTCGTGGAGCCGGAGATCCTGCGCGTCAAGACCTACGAGCCCGTGCTCCTGCTCGGCCAGCAGCGTTTCGCCAACGTACGATGAATTCCTCTTCTCTTCGAGTCGCAAGCTACGCGCGACAGCTAATGGTATCACGGACGAGACGACATGGACGACGCCTCGAGCGCCGGCTTCAGGGTCTTCTCCAGTCAATCATACACACGAGGTGTGCATCGTTGTTCGCTTCTATGTGACAGCACGCCACCTCAGGATCGCTGACAGTACGGACGGCGGCGTTGTCGCTGCTCCCTCTGCTGCTCGGCTTCAGTGTCCACCCACCCACCTCAACGCACACGCTCTGCTGTGAAAGCACTCGCACCACCCACCTAATCTGTGTGCATGCTCTGTTTACCGTTGTGTAAATACCATGCTGTCGCAACTGGCTTGCACTCCCCTACATACCTGACGATCGATATGGTGCGCTGACGTGTTGTGTCTCGATAACCCCAGGTGGACATCCGCATCCGCGTGAAGGGTGGTGGTCACACCGCTCAGATCTACGCGATCCGTCAGGCCATCGCCAAGGCCATTGTCGCTTACTACCAGAAGTGTAAGTTTCAAAGTTGGTGAAGGTTGTCAGAGGACGCGAAGAGCTGCAGTGCTGACGTTGCTGCTTGTTGCTGCTGTACAGACGTTGACGAGGCCTCCAAGAAGGAGATCAAGGACATCCTGCTCGCCTACGACCGTACCCTCCTGGTCGCCGACCCCCGTCGCTGCGAGGCCAAGAAGTTCGGTGGCTCCAGCGCCCGCGCTCGCTTCCAGAAGTCGTACCGTTAAGCGGCGTCTTCCAGCCGAGGGGTCGCTTCTGTTCTTCCTGCTCTCAGCGCTTCGAGTCGCTTGTTTCAGGCGTGGTTTCGCTGGTGCTTGTCATTCGCGTGGCATGGCGCTCGGTAGCTCCAGGCGCTAAGGTTGTAAGAGCTCATAAGCCCCATAATAAACGTGCGATAAGTTAGCGGCATTTTATTCTTTTATACTCTCGTTATCCATTCGACAACCTACTGCAATAATCACAACAATTTTCCGTCGCAATTCTTTGGGAAAAAAACATTCCGTACTTAGTGAAAACAATTATCCGAGCTATTGTCAAAATCGAACGGAGCTCTTCGCGCTGATCTCATATTGAGCTATGGCGGTGACGGGCAAGCGCGGCGTGGGCATCCCGACCATCCTGCTGCACGACGGAGAGGGCACGATCGTGTCCATCGAGATGAAGACAGGCGAGACGTACCGCGGCCTGCTGGACGAGACGGAGGACAACATGAACTGCGTCATGAAGGACGCCGTGCGCACCGACATCAACGGCAACACCACCCAAGTGGAGCAGGTCTATCTGCGCGGCAGCCAGATCCTATTCATCGTGTTCCCAGATATATATCCTCTCCAACTTCATTTCTATATATTCAGTAGGATAGGACGCCCTCATTGTTGCTGCAATTGCTGGTTGCCTTGACCTTCCGAGTGGCGGACTCGTTGGTGTTGTTGCTCTTGTGGTTGCAGAGCACGTTAAAGCACGCGCCCATGTTCAAACGAGTCAAGATGTGGAAGAAGCACAAGGGGGCGATACCTACGCTGGGACAAGGAGGAGTTGGAGGCGGCGCTCCGAGAGGCCAGGCTGCTGCGATCATTCGGAAGGGTAAGGACGGCGACAGTCGGCAAAAAGACGGTTGGAGCACAGGTGCTGATATTGTGTGTTGTTGTGTGGTGCTGCTGCTAATCGGAAACCATGCAGCTCAAGAACGGAGAGGTGGATTTTGATACGAGCGTGACGATGGAGTCGGGTTCGAAGCTGCTGCCAAGCGTCGCTGACTGCTCTTTTCAAGTCGCACAAACGGAGAACTACTGCGGCTTCTTGCCTGCGGTATGGCAGGTATTGGACTCCACTGCTGGTCACGGGTAGACCACTCATAAGTCCCTTCAGGTTCACAGCCTTGGTAACACATTCGCCACTTCTTGGCGTCAATTTGGCTCCTACACGACTGAGGCTGAATTTCTGACCCGCAATCGTGATCGAGAAATAAACTTCTTCTGCAGGTTTTGAAAGGTTTCTGTGTAGTCTGCTTCGTTCGCAGAGGCTGTCACGACCCGAGGATAGATTCGATCGGGCGATCTTGTTGCCGTGGAGAATCATTCTTTCTTCGAATGCGTCGGAGATTCTTGAACGTGTTTCTTTTTGTTCTCTTCTGAACACACTACGGGCTTACATACAGACATGGATTCATTTACAAACTGAGTATTAACGAAAGATAAAGGCTTCGAGCTGGACGTAGCAAGTCAGAAAAAGCTCGAGACCATGACGAATCAATGAGTGCAGGATGCCATATACTTAAGTATATATCCATGGATACAGCAAAACAAAGTCTTCGAGTCGAGGCCATGATGAATCAACCAGTGTATTACTAGGATAAAAACTGGCTCACTCGATCCTGATCGACTCACAAAAACGTACGAGGCAGACGCTCGCTGTCGAGAAGAGCTGGGTTCCCGATAAAATCGTTCTTGTTATGCCGTTTGCAGCTGCAAGCCGTTGCGCGATTAATAGACGCATGCACGAAGACAACCGAGTCGGTAAGTGATGAAATGTCCTTGTAGGAATATCGATAGCTTGAAGCAGCAAGTCGTGGCTGCCTTTGATCTCTCATTTTTGGGCAACGTAGACTGGGCGCCGGAACCCCTTGGAGGATGTTTGGCAGACCTCTAGGAACTCGCAACTGCGAAAGCCGACAGTCTCAACGAGGTGCTTCGGGAAGTCCTTTGGCCGCAGCTGAATCTTAGGGTAGTTTGCTGCCGTGACGTCCGACGTGAACTTTCGCTTGTGGTATGATTTCCACGGTTGCGGCTCAATGATGAGGCGACCACCGGGTACCAGCAACTCGTAGATCTTCTCAAACACTTTTTTTATGCCTTCGTCACCGTGGAAAAGATGGATCCATTTTGTAACACTGAAGCTGCAAGCACAGAGAACAATTAAGCCTCCATTAGAGTGTCGTCCCTGCAAATGTGGCCAACAGCACGTGCATACAGAGCTCCGATAACTTACCACGTAATGAAGTCATATTCCTTGCCGGCATGTGCATCTGCCACAATATCTTCGCGCTTGAAAACCACATTCAATGGGAACTCAGAGCTGCATAGCCACAATCATCAAACATACACTATAGTAAGAAGCCATTTAGCTTCACCTCGAACAACAAATGCAGCTCAAAACGTACCCAACAGCAGCCTTACCAATAGCTTTAGGAACTGATGCCTGCGTCTGCATCGAGGGCTTCCAGAGCCGAAAAGACAGCGGCATCTCGACCGCGAACGCGTCTCCATCTCCTACCTTCACGTTGCTCTTCTTCTCATCCTCTTTCTCCTCTACAACCTCTTGCTCAGCCTCACCGCTGACGTCGGCAGGGGACTCAGTATCCACATGCCTTGCCAAACTCCCGTCCTCGTCACGCTTCGACGTCGTTTTAACCGCCGGAATCTCGCCGAATGCCTTCTCGATCTGCTCCTGTCGTAAAATGTCCTTGAGGTGTCCTCTGGCTCTGGAAATGAGCTGCGGGTCCACGTCCACGCCCAGGAGATAAGTGGGCGCCAAGCGCTTGGCAATGGCGATGGTCAACTCCCCCGAGTTGCAGCCAATGTCCAGGCCGCGCTTGCCGCCGAACCAGCTCCTGTCCAGCGCAGCCAGACGCGGGTCGTCCTCCAGCTCTCCCTGGTGCTTCTGGCCCAGCCGATACGTGTAGTAGCTGCAAACGCACGCAGGTGTCAGTCGGCAGCCAAAAGGTAAATAGATATATGGCGGCGGGCGGCTGCAAACCTCCGGAAGTTGCCCACGCGCTGCTGCTTCGGGATCTTTTTGTGCTGCTTCGCCCGCTTGGCCGTGGCCTGAGTGGCCTCGACGTCCACCTGCTTGCGCTTGGTCATGGCAAAGTGCAGACCTTCCCAAAATGCTCTTAAAGCATCACATGATACTAAGAGCTATTTTGTGTGGTCCACGTAGTCTAACATTTCCGAAAATAGCATGTTTACACAAATGGTACGTAATATTGTGTATTGGACGCGAGTGTATTGTGATTAGCTTGGATTTGCACCAATCACTGCGCTGCTTCGCACCTCTTTGTGACACGGATACAGAGTGCAAAGAGCTCCTTACCCAGCCCAGATTCGCTGCAGCGGATCATTCCATTCTCAAACTTCGTCAGCGACCCTCGCATCGCCAAGCTTCAGCAGATAATTGCACCCGCCAAGATGGCCACCGGTACCACCTCCAACGGCGTTGAGACTGCCACTATGAATAATGCCGGCACCACGCCCATCGAAGAAGCGCTCGAGACTATTCGCCAGGGAGGATTTGTGGTCGTCATGGACAATGAAGACCGTGAGAACGAGGGCGACCTGATCGCCGCTGCAGAGCTCGCTACGGAGGAGCGTTTGGCATTCATGCTGCGTCATACGACGGGCATCGTGTGTGTGCCGGCGCTGCCGTCTCGTCTGGAAGAGCTGCAGCTTCCCTTGATGGTGGAGAACAACACGGAAGCGCACAAGTGCAAATTTGCGGTCACGGTTGACCTGAAGGAGGGCAACTCGACGGGCGTATCAGCTGCTGATCGGTCTCGTACGATCCGTGCTTTGGCTGACCCGAAGGTCGGACCTACAGCGTTCAACCGACCTGGTCACATCTTCCCACTGCTGGCACAGGAAGGCGGCGTCATGGTGCGCGCTGGACACACAGAGGCGGCGATTGACCTTGCAAGGTTGGCGGGGGTCAAGCCTGTGGGCTACCTGTGCGAAATGATGGGGGACGACGGCCGTATGCTGCGTCGTCCGCAGCTCCAGGGGTTCTCCGAGAAGCACGAGCTCCCGCTGGTTACCATCTCGGACCTCATTCGATACCGCTCACGGACGGAGACGCTTGTGCAGAGGACGGAAGCCAAGGCGACGAAGGTGTCGACTCCTTTTGGCGAATTCTTGGCGGTGGAGTACGAGTCGCTCGTCCAGAAGGACCAGACGTACCACGCACTCGTGTTCGGCGACGTCTACGCTCAGAAGAGTGTTCCTGTGTTCCTTGTCGAGGACGGCTTCGAAGCTGGACTGCAGGCGCAGTGGGCACAGAAGCACGTGGCCGGTCACGGCAGCGGTATACTGATCTACATCCACGGCGCGTCTCAACTGCTCCAGATCAGCGGCGAGTTGATGGCGCGTCAGAGTATCTTTGGCATGGCGATGCAGACCGTGCGTGACCTGAAGGTTGCGTCGGTGCATCTGCTTACGACGGCGGAGTTGAGTCTCGACCCGAATGGATTCGGCATCGAGATCATCGGCAGCGAGCGTCTGGCGACGTCGGCGTAAATGTAGAGGGATAGGTAGTCTTCAGGTTTAAGCACCCGATAGAGTGGCAGTTGAGCAGCTAAGACACACATACATGTACATGTATTTGCGTATAATTTATGACTTGCACTGCAGATAAACCAGCACCAAGATGTAGATTCGCAATCCGCGTTGCAGCAACGCGAGCATGCTGGTCATCGAAGGCTTGGGACACGCTTGACCGTTACGTTTGCGTCAACGCGGCGCCAGCCACGTCACTCGACCGCGCCCATTGGTCAATTTCAAGCCAGATTTGCACCAATCCCTTCGATTCGGTACCCTTTATAACTTGATCCACCTCCGGTCACTCTCCACCCCATCCAATACACATCCAAATCAACATCCCTCCGATAATGGATATCCTGGCGCACAATCTATTCCGTCGCCCGCCAGGATTACGGATGCAACTTCAGTCACTAAAAACGGTCAAGCTCTGACTGGTCCATTGCTACATCGCCCTCTTCCAGCACAAGCGCCTCGATACCCCGCACCATGGCCACCGGCACCACGTCCGCCAACGGCGCCCACAACAACGTGGGCACTACGCCCATCGAAGACGCGCTCGAGACCATCCGCCAAGGCGGCTTCGTGGTCGTCATGGACAACGAGGACCGCGAGAACGAGGGCGACCTGATCGCCGCCGCCGAGTTCGCCACCGAGGAGCGTGTGGCCTTCATGCTGCGCCACTCCACGGGCATCGT
>JAHQIV010000864.1:0-15577 GCA_030463285.1 Phytophthora europaea
TCCGCCTGCGTCCCTGCCACCTGCAGCGACTGTGGGATTTCCTCAATCGGCTGCCCCGTCTGCTGACGTGCTGCAGGCGGCCTCCACCATCATGATGCAACTCCAGACGGCCTTCTCGGGCCGATACTCCAGCCCAGACTCTTCGTTTCTCCGTCCTGTGACGTCTCCAGCTGCTCAGCCTACGCTGGCAGCATCCACGGCTTCCACGATCACCCTACCGGCGACTATCCGTGACGTTACACGGGGTAGCGCCCTCGCGGGCGCGTGATGGTTTGGTCCGAGTGGTTTTACTTCCTCGACTCAGGGACGCTGAATTGCAGCGTCTGAGCTCGTTAGTGAATGGGGACGCGGCAACACAGGTATTGCAGCCCGGGTCTCAGCGTCTAGCAGATCCCGCCGATCCCCGAAACCGAATGGCGATAGATCGGGAAGTCTGGGCTCTCGTCCAGGCTTATAGAGTGGATGATCTGGCCTTATGAGTCGTAAATACTGGTCGGTATCTGCAGTTCTCAGCTCAATACATTCTGAGTAGAAGGTGATCTACTCTGAGGTTTCGGCAGAACAGCACCTGAGATAGTGGTTCTCAGTGCTGTTGGGTGAATTTCGTGTGGCGCTGAGCCTGGGATAGTGGTTCTCAGCTCGGCCGTTTCGTCTACGTCAAGACGTGGTGCGCGGAAGTCCCAGGGTGCAGAGGCGAGAACCCTGGATCAAGACAGGCTCAAACCCGAGCCAACTCTCGGAGCCACCCTAGGTCGGGGGGCGAGTGAAGACCTGTGTACGCGGCTCTCAGCTGGACCCGCTCGGAGGAAGTGAACAAGCAAGTAAAGCCAGATCTGTGGTCTTGGAGGAAGCAGACAAGTTGTGTGTGGCGTGTATCGTGGAGTATCGTGTCTACATTGAAGAAACCCGGGGCAGATTGGGTCAGGACACGTGTAGACGAAGGCCTGCTGAGCGGGGAGCCGGCTTCGTTTGGAGACATCTGAAGACAACTGGACTGGAATCAAGGTTGGCGTGGCTGGCTGACGTCTGGGCCCAAAGCGTAGCCCCAGCAAGAACCGTCAAGGGGATCGCAAGGGAGGCGCACACGTCGCGTCGGACCAAGGGTTCGAGCTTGGAGGTCTCGGCCGAGTCTTTGTCGAGTCCAGCTGAGATCTTTCAGCTGAGACTCTAAGACTCAGAGCCCCTCCGAGCTTAGACCTGAAGTTTGGCGATTCAAGTTTGACCAAAGTTTGTTCTGGACGCTGGGAAGTTGCCTGCACCTCACCACAGTGGGCGTCTGACCAAGTGTGGACAGTCACGCACTTGGTGTCTTTGCTCTCCACAATGAAAACAGCTTCCTCCGCTGCTGCCTTGTCCACCACGTCCTTGTCCAGCTCCTTGGCTACCTCCTCGACCGCCACCGCACCACGACCTAAACCTCTGCCTGGCCACGTTCACCACTGCGGTCACCACGCCCACGATCAGACCCACGACCACGTCCTCGGCCTCGACCTCTACCAAAACAAAGCTTGGGCTTCAGCACCTTCGTCCAGCTTCCGCCCTTGGCGCCGATCATACGCTAGTTCTAGTGCATGCTCCAATTGGTCATAGTTTGGAGGATCATTCACGTCACGGAGCACGCGACTTGCCAGAAATGCTTCAACCACATTATCGTAGGTATCAGGCAAAGTGCCGATTAGAATCGCGGGCTTCTCATACTCATCAAGATGTTTGCCCAATAGAGCAATCCGATCAATTAATCGCCGTACTTCACACGAATGATCGGACATATTCCCGTTCTCCTGCAGTCGAAGCTTCCTGAACTGTTTTATCTCAGCTGCATACTTGAAAATAAAAAGGTTTCCCGACGAATCTCTGTTTCAATCGCTCCACAACACGAAAAGCAGTCGGCTCAAACTTCACTGTCTTCATAATATTGTCTGTCATTCCGTCGTAGAGCAGCTCCTTCGCGCGCGAAGAGTCCTTCTTCCACGTGGCGTGCTCGTCCTGCTTCGACTTATCTGGTTCAACAACGTCCTTCTCGCAGTACGTCCACACCCCTTTGCGTTCCAACTTCAACTTCATACGCTCGAACCACACCTCGAAGTCCTTGCCATCGAAAACCGGGTGAGTAGCCTTCTTCTCGTCTTGCGTCTCCTATTTCTTCGTGTCTGCACTTGTACTCATGGTCTTCAACTGTCTGGAGAGTGTCCAACGAGGTTTTGGGCGCATAACCACTTGTAAACTCATGGTCTTCAACTGTCTGGAGAGTGTCCAACGAGGTTTTGGGCGCATAACCACTTGTAACTTGGCTGTATTTCGAGCCCAGCTGAGGTATATCAGCTGAGACTCTAAGACTCTGAGCCTCTCTGAACTTAGGCTTAAGGTTTTGCGATTCAAGTTTGATCAAGGTATATTGTGGACGCTGGGACGTTGCCCGCACCTCACCACGATGACGCGGCCCAAAGCTGGCGTCCCACCTCTCGAACCAGCTCAGCTTCAGGAGATGCCCCACCGGAGTCGGCTGAGCCGCCTAGGTCTGAGAGAAACGCTGAGATTCCGAGAGATGAGACTGAAACCGACCCAGCAAGCGATGAATTTGAGCCGGAAGTGGTGTCGCGAGTGATGATCGGATGTGGTACTACCACTCATGGAGCTCAGAAAGAATTGGCGAACGTATTCAAAGCTCAGACAGTTGATTTTGTCGCTGAACCTGTGTCTCGACTGAGAGAGTCTCTCGCACGATGCATGCGGCTGGAAATTGACTTCTCTGACGAAGATGAAGCAACCGTGTACTTCCACGAAAGGACAGAACTACTGAATGATCTCAAAAACCAGTTGACTGCACTCCCCGAGTTGGAGCGTCTCAGCCCGAAGGCTGATCTGGCAACGGCTGATATTGGTGAGCCCGGAGTGACGACTGAGGAGATGGAAGTCCAAGTTCGCGCAATTATGGAGAAGCATCATGCCAGTTTCCTGGGAGATGGAAATGCAGTTCCAGCTCCGGCCAGAGGCGTTGTTTGTGACTTGGATGTGGAAGACGCTAAGGTTGTGGCTTAGAGATCCATGCCCATTCGACCTCAGCATCTTCGGAAAGTCTATGAGCTGCTCGAAAAACTAGTTCAGACTAAACTAATCGAGTATTCAGACTCAGACTTGGCATCGCCAATTGTCATCGTGATGAAGAAGAATGGAGTCAGATGTCGACTTTGTATCGACTATCGCCTCGTGAATCAGCTGATCAAGCTCATGAATTACCCCTTACCTTTGGCTGCAAAGTGCCAAGCACTCCTGACTTAAAGCTGTCAAACGTCATGTGCCTGACCGCAGCAGAGGAGAAAGAGCTGATGAGTGGAAAGCCATATCGGGCTGTAATTGGCAGTATAATGTACTTGATGTTGGGTACACGCCCTGATTTAGCTTACCTGGTTCAAGAATGCAGTCAATTTCTCGAAAACCCTGGCATGTTGCACTGGCGTGCTACCACGCGTGGGCTACGCTATTTGAAAGAGACTATGGACCAGGGGCTACAGTTAGGAGGTGAGGGGTGGCGTAAGCAGGAACTGGATGGCCATCTCAAAGCTTTTGCAGATGCAGATTTTGCCAACAGAGTAGATTATTGCAAGTCTATTGCTGGGTATCTTACTCAGTTTTGTAACAGTATCATTTTATGGGCGAGTCAAACGGAACGCACTGTCGCTTTGCACACAACTGAAGCTGAGTATATGGCACTCAGTCTTCTTGTTCAAGAAGTCATCCACCTGCGGCAGATGCTGAAAGAATTGAAGGTGAAGCAGAACAACCCCTCTGAGGTTTTTGTGGATAATGAGAGCGCTCGAAAGCTGGCAAACAAGCCAGAATTTTACAATCGGACGAAACACATCATTTCGTTCGAGAACGTGTGGAGATAAATGAGATCACTGGGAAACGGGTTGCTGGGGTTGACAATGTGGCTGATGCATTTACGAAGCCACTGCCTCGTGTGAAGTTTGAACAACACCGAGCAAGCATGAAATTGATTTCACACACTGCCAGTCTACCAAAAGCCCATACAACGTCGACAACCAGTGGGTGGGGCTGTTGTGAAGTTCGATAGGCGCAATCAAAAGATCAGCGATTTTAGACCCTAGAACACCAAGAGAAAAAAATCTGGAATTGATACTTTTTCCGAGGCATCTCACACCGATGACCACAACGTTTCTCCAATTCCACTTTCTGGGGACCTGAAAGCGTCAAAATGGAGCTAAACGACCCCTCTACAACGTAGAATAGCTCCCTTGGGTTCGAGGTTAAGCGCTTAATGATACCTTTGAATAAATCGTCCACATATACTTATCCGTCCTTTACCGGAGAATGCGCAAGTTAAAGAGTCTCAGTGTGCTCCACTGTTTAAAATAGACACCAACAAAATGGTCTTTCATTCTGAAATCGGTGTTGAACAGTAGGGTATCCCGAGGGCTCGACACGTCAGTAGACACGATCGGTCAGGCGGCAGCAGCCGAGAAGCTTTTTGAGGAATTCATTACCTCCATGAGCTTGGCTAATGCCTCCCTTTATGAAATACATCGATCTGATAGTGATGACGCAATTCTATCCAGTCAAAACTTTTATTCGTTGCTAACAGCATTTTCAATCTTCATTCAAACTAGAAAAAGTAGCAGGGTTCGGGCTCCCAATTGCTTGCTGGCGAAGGCGACATCTCTTGGGTATATTTCGCAAGTTGTAAACCTTTTACGAGAACTGTATACAACGTCGCTAGCCGGCTCTACGATGATCACTAAACTTTGGGACAAGATGGCGGGTCACATTGAGGAACGCAATCTGCATGTCAATGCTCAAACTTATGATACTCCGGGGCGAACAATCTAGGATTTGTGTCACGTAGTGGAATATCGGGTGACCCACGCAGATATGACAACAGGTCTAAATCTGTGCACAATGCAGCACTTTTGACAATGATGTGGCACACCTTTGGACGGGCCATCGATACGAGTTTTGCACGTAAGCAACAAATATCAATTGCCGCCTCTGGTGAAGAGGCTTCTCCTTCTCTGCTTCTCTCTCCTTTGTCTCGAACCTTCTGAGTTCCTTTTTGTGTAGTCTGACCGCAAAAGACTAAAGGACATAAGTAAATACAGGACCAAACGCTGAATGGTACAGAGACAACCGTGAAGACCAGTGAGCTTCAGGAGACGCAGATTAACGTTGCGTCAGCCTGACGCGTAAATTACGCAAGGCCCAAAATCCTCATTTATCCTTCATTTTTCCTCAGTGAGAAAAACCCCATTTCGCGAGGAGTACATCCTCGTTTAATATCGTACCTAAACGAAACAAAGCTGTACAAAGAGAAAAAAGGGGGGGATTCGCAGCCGTTCATTTGCGAAAGAACGAGGTTGCCGCCGAATCGAGGATAGGCGCCACGCGGCTGCGACGATTCTGCCATGGCTCCAGGCAGCTGCCGTCTTGTAGGATGCGATGCGACTGCTACGTACTAATCCTCTGTGCATGTTGCGTGTGCAGGGCGAGTTCTACGCGACCAGACTTCAAAGCCAGCCCCTGTTTACCGCGAAATGGGGAGATACCACTCAAGCGACGAAGATTTCGTCATGGACCAAGCTGCTCTGGACCTGGACGACAGCCCGGACGACAGCCCGGACGACAGCCCGGACGACAGCCCGGACCAAGGCCCCCACGAAAGAAGACGCGAACGCAAGGTACGAGTAAATTAAGGGTGCTGTCGCCTTGAATCAATATTTATTAATGCGGATACTACTGTTATCTACAGGGAAATCTGGCGCTCATGCACGATCCAAGAAAGGAAGGACGACGGCCGGTCGAGCGACACGTGGACGAGGTGGGTTCTTCTTTGGTTGCCTGGCAACTGTCGTTTTGTTGTTTATGTTGCTGATATATTTATCTTGCTCTATTTTATTTGGGGTATGGAGGCTATTCAGTTTCGAAATCAAAACCGACAGTGGACTCGTCCAAGCCGCCCGTTCCGAAACAGGCCTCACCACGTTCAAGCTGCCACCCGCCCCAACAAAGCAGGCCTCGCCCAAGCTGGAGACGTCGAAGCCTCCACCCGTGATGATGTCCGCCCAGACAAGCAACACTTCGGATTCGAACCCGACTACAAGAAGCCCAGCCACACTTCAGCAAAGCGAGGTGGGTTAGCGTTGCTCTCTGTGATAACATTGCTCTCTCTCTGCTAACGTTGTTCTTCCTCCTGATGCTTCTTTTTCTCCTAACGCAGATCAGTCAGGGGTAAGCGGAAGGTGGGACCATCTCAGAGCAAGGTCAGCAGTGGAGGAAATGAATCAAGTAGAGGATCACGTGCAGGTAAGGTTAACGTTGCGCACATTTATATTGTTGGTTGAATAACGTTGCGGCACTATTATGTTGTTATCGTATCGATAAAGGTACTGGTGCGCCGAAGACGCAAGCGACCAAGCGTATAATTTGACCTCACGAACTGGGTGATACCAACGTACTCATGGCAGTGTTATCGGTGCTCATAATAAGGTATTGTTGCTTACTATAAATTATTTCTAATAACACGACTACTATTATCTCTCCTGGTGTCAACTTTACGTTTTTCAGTACCTCTCATGATCAGGGGGATTCAACAGAACACCCAGCGATGACGCTCCCACATCGTGATCGATCCGTGTCAGATTTTGCAAGATGCCGGTTTCCCCCTTGTGGCTACTTCATGTAGTACGCACGATGTTGATAATATAACAGAGTGTAATAAATTTGATGTCTTGGCACATATAAGTTAGAAATATGTATGTGGTTGGCTATTCTACAGAGATCATATCAATACAGGCTCCCCACGACTATTGCATTGCGTACTTCCGCACCACAGTGTAATTAGGCACATCACCATTAGCCGCTATTATCACTGAATGGCAGGGCATCGTCCCTTGAAACCAGTAACGTGATCATTGCGTTTCCTGCCACTCAACTTGCGCTGTTATCCCAAACGTTTCATGCGCCGTATAGTTGGTATTTTAACGCTTTTGTCACTGGATATATCATATTGAAGTCGTTTTACTAAAGGGAAAGTTGCATCTCACGTGAAGGCTGCGTGCAACCTGAGTGACAATATACAAAATTTGCTAAGTACTATCGTTGCTTTATGATAACGTTGTCTATTTACCGTTGCGATGAAATTTTTCTGCAAATTTACCAGTAACTAGCGATCTCGTTGTCGCTATGGCTTCACAAATTGCTTAGTTTAAACTGCAACAATGCCTACGATACGTTGGTTAGACACACCGGGAAATACCCGCTGACGGTCGTATCGAAAACGCTTATAACAGGACAAATAACACCACCTTGCAACTAGTATTATGTTATTAGTAGCGATTGTAGTGATTGCATAGCAAAGTACGACACAAGCACTATTCGCGATCAAAGGCTGTGATCAGACCACGCTCATATATATTGGGTGTGTAGATAATCTATCTACCCGCTGCAGAGAATAGGATATACATATATACTGAAAATCCACAACTTAGGTGTTGATCTTATCTTACATTAATATTATTTAGGGATCAACGGCCAATTGTATTTTGTATAACAATTGGGAGCTAGTGTCCATAGGCAGTTGGCTTCTACAGCGAGTGACAACAGGCATGTTGGCGAGAAGAGGGCTGGCGGGGGCAAATGACCGTGGCCTTGATGGTGGAGGTGGCTTGTGCTTGAGGCACGTGAAATGAAAAGTGAGATCTTGTCAGTTCAAAGCCACGCAGCCGCCTCCATTTCCAAGGTAATGTGCATTACATCTAAAGCTACAACTGAGCTTGCAGTAGCAGTATCAGCAGCAACTCTGCTGAGAGTACGAACTATCTGCAAGATGCCTATTGAGAGGTTTTCTCTGAACAACCGAGGTGTACGTTCGGTGTCGTACCCGTGCTACTTGCACACATAGTGCATTTCGGAGCTGCACGACTTACCTCTGCGGCAAAGTCGGCTGCTCCACCTCACAACAATATGTATTTGAAAACCTGTACGCCGGTTAGCGTGGCTATATCTTAGTTGTCATGGTGTTATTTATGATATATCCATGCGCACTTCTGACACAATATCGTTACTTGGGCACAACATTGGTGGTGACAAGGATTACTACAGTGGGATGGTCTTGCGCATGTTACGGCTAATACCGTTGTGGAAAAGCGCGTTTGGAACATGAGAGATTTCGGAACGGTCGCCCGGATCAGATCTGATGCCACATGGTTTAATCATTTCGACACGCCCGGTCTGATTTTCAGAATTCCCGAAGAAAGCAAACATTTCGATACGGGTACGGAGATGCACCGGTACCAGAAAGATGGTACACTCGCAGTAGCTCCGATGGAGGAGCCAGTTTGGCAAAGGTAAGGCTGAGAGCTGTCCACGTTTGAAGTACCGTGAAGGATGGGCAGAGAAAAGGGAGAGAACATAGGATAGGTAGACTTCGCAATTTACCCAGTAACACGGAGAGAGATTTTCCTTGCAAGACACGCGTCTTCCATTTTCCGGAGCTGGGAAGTATATTGGCCCCCCTCCGACGACCAAGGAACGTAAAGTCTCGCAGGGAAAAGGCACTAGAGACCCCGGATAGCTTGGCCGGGCTGCACACTCATCTCCACCGCTCAAAATCCCGCCAGAAGAAGGCGGACAAGTACAAAAAGGAACAAGGAACATTGGAGCACACCCAAGGGACAACCCCACGTAGATCGCGTATATTCAAGGCGGGTCTTCACCCTACCGACTGCTGCGTGAAGCGTTTCCACGGCAGCGTCAACCGAATCCCCCTAAGTGCCGTCCACACCAGCTCAACCCAAGATCAAGCCCGACATCTTCCCGAGTCACCCTGGAAGAGCGTAACCGCCAACACCGACGGGTACACAAGGTGAGCAAGATCTTCAGGCCCTTCACGGCAAGCGGAGTGCCCCCGCCGTTAGTCGGTAGTCCGGGCGCCTCTGTGTGTGAGTGCGTGACGCGTCGTAAAATCTTCGTGAACCCACTATGCCAGACCGTTGGGTGGCGGTCCCATACAAACAGGGATACACGAAACATGCAGATACATATAAAGTCGAATCACAGCGAGAATACCGTTACTACAACATGCAAAACTCATGACAGCGTTATGTTTGTAGTGCTACGTTAATTCTGTTTGATGTTGCGATTTGGAAGCACAGTTAAAGCTTGTTCATAGCGAAAGATGTGCGATACTACATAAGTTATGGTAGCACGCGGTTGTGATGTTGCAATTTCCATATTTGATGTTTCTGTAGTGTTAAATTGCACTTAGACGTACTACATATAACTAAACTGAAGATTTTACCACTGCTATTACTTAATTTACTTTAGCATCAACGTTGCCAGTCCCTAAATTTATCCCAATATACTGTACGAGGTAAAATCAAGGGCAATATCTCACCTCCTTCTCGTTTTTGATGGTCACCACTGGGTACTGATAACGAAACCGCTTTATACTAACTTGGTATGTGTAACAGAATCCAAAGCATTTGCAGTACACGTGGGAAACATATATTACGCATTACCGGCAAAACTTTTCTGGTGATTTTCGAAGCGTTGGGAAGTTAACCTGCTTATTGCGAACAATCAGATATATTAGTCGATAAGAGCCTGATCTACGTTGCTAGTCGCATACAATATAGGAATACCCGTATTTGAACACGTGCTGGCTCGACATCGTATTTATGATTCCATTGTGATGGATCTGAGATTCATCTAGCGAGGCCGTCGTATGTCGGAGCAACACGAGAATGAAAGCAACATAACTCGTTTCGTTTTGCAGCATCGTTGACCAACGACATCGATAACCTAGTCTGTAATCATCTGTATTTACCTGATGTGCTCTCGCACACAAAGCTTAAAGCCGTCCATAGTCGTTATAGTGTTAAGGCCGAACTCCAAAAAAAAATCATCGTGTTTCCGCTTCAGACAGTGACCTATGTCCCTAGTTGCAACATTCCACCTACTTGGATAACGTGATGCGGGTAAGATGTTGCTACCAGTCACGGCACGAGTCCATGGTCATATTGGCAAGATGATCTGCATTCTTGTTCTGCGCACGGAGATGCTGGGACGGCGAGCCTGTCGCCCACTCAGAGCAACGGTATTGTGAGGGCAACGTTGAATTTTAGTGTAACGTTAGATCGTAAGCAACGTTATTGTCAGGACGACGTTAATGATGTAGTTCAACATTATCCCTATCGTCGCAGCATTGGTTTTGCTAGTAACACGATACATAAGCACCATTAAGCTAGATGAATAAGGTAACCAGAAACAATGAATGTTAAAACGGTAGGAACCCTCTTCAGTATGCACCGCGGTGAAGAGAAAAGGGAATTAATTTACAATACTTATTATTTAGTAGATAAGCTAAATCACATCGTGTGTCGCTGCACCCTTGATCGTGTCCACCAATACGAGTGTCTAATCGTAACTGGATTTTTCCTTTTCTCCTTACCTCCAAGAGTGCCTCGAAAGATTTGCGTTCCTCACGAACCCTTGTGTACTCATTCGACGCAGCTGATACCTCAGGAATAAAATACCTATGTACGACACACACGTAATTTATCCAATAAATTATGAGTCCGACCTTTGCCCTACCATGTACCCATATCAGTTTTAACGTTGCAATTAGGGGCTAACGTTGCCATAAGTGTGTTGTGACGTTGTGAATCAGGTCGCGTTAACGTCGCAGTAACGCCATTTGTGAGATATACATATGCCCCCTTAACCAACGGCAAAACGCTCTCGTTGCTCTTCAGCAGCACACGATCGACTCGCGTGCCAGTTCCAATGCCACCGCTTTGTCTTCATCATTACCAACTTGGAATTCAAACTCCGCACCCGGGCCAGGCGTGTCGTAAAGGGCAAGCTTCTCCTTTGTCTTGACGGCCTTTACCAGGCGCACATGTAATTGGAGCGATTCCCACAGCTATTCTGAGATGTCAAAAAATACATTTTGACACCCTGTTCAGATTTAGGAAAGTGTGTGCCCGCCCGCAGCTTTTAACCAACATTTGTGTTCCGCACTCAGCACACGATGAGCATCGAGGATACAGACGAGTGCATGGTGTTCGTTATCATGCTTGCTCTCGCTGCTGAAGGCCAGAAGGAGAGGCGCGGTTGTTCTCGACTGCATATTATGCAGTCGAGAACAACCGCGTCTCTCCTTCTCGAGAACAACCGCGTCTCTCCTTCTGGCCTTCAGCAGCGAGGTAAACCCATATTCTGACGATGCAATCTCCTCGCGGAGATATATATGGTGACGTGGAACTGGCAGAGCAGCACCGTGACATCAGGAAAAGCTGCCTTCAACACTGACATCTCAGTGAAGTCCTTATCAATAACGCACTGAAGTTTTCTCCACCCTGCATTGTTCGCCTTGAACGCCTCGAGCGCCGTCAACAAAGTCTCATAGCGCTCGTTCTGAACGACAGCGTGTTGGACGAACTGACCCTTGTCAAATACATTGTGTGCCACGAATGAAAATGCCTTGTACTTCGAGGCGTTGGTCCCATGGGTCGCGTCAATCATAGGAACTTCCGGAAACCGATTCAAAATTGTCCTCATGTGATTCGTTTGCAGAGTTATACCTGTTGCGACTTTCTGAAAATAAAAATAACATTTAAGAAATGTGAACAATAATTTAGTCTGGAGTACCCACATAAAAATCGCACCTTGCCATCGAGCTTGTCAACAAATATACGCCCGACATTTCCAGGTTCATCTGAGAATTCCACCATCCACTTCTTCAATCTCTCTTACGTAGAACTAGACCAATGCTCTCGGGCTTTTAGTGATCGGACCAGGTTGTGAACATCTCGCTTGGTCGGATTCTTTTCAGAGTTGTCACGGATGTACTTGAGAATGCTGGACTTTTTCACACCCGTAGTCCTCAACAAGTCGACCGTTTTGACAAGCGCCGGGTCCAGCGCCGTCCGTATCGATGCGTACTGATCGTAGGTTCGCTTGTCAAGCATGTGATTGTGTACCAATTTAGCCTTCGTGATACATACTGCGAAAGTGCCCCCCCCCCTGTCTACTACTTGAACACAAGCATTGATCTGATCACAACCAGAATTAGAGTCAGTTTTTCTATCATCGTACAAAACCAAGTCGAAGCAAGCCCGACCGACCCCGACTCGGCCCAACTGAGCCCGACTGGTCCCAACCTAGCCCGACTGGGCCCAACTGAGCCCTACGGAGCCCGATTCTGTCTGTTGACTCCACAGGGTTACCTTCGCCGGACACTCAATAGACCTTGACTCTTGGCGAGGGCGAATGCCTTTCCCTCGCGACTTGAACTTCCCGGCATGCGTGCACACCAATGTTTTGGCATAAGTCTCCCATAAGCTCCGGATCGGAAGTGCCTTCGACTGTTTCTCCTGAATCCCCTTGTTGCACTCCTCCACACTCTTGTTAGTACGATGGCGAAAGCTCTGTACAGAGTACGTATATGGATTAGAGTCGCCGTAGATATCAGTAACAACCGAAACCTAAATACCTGGTAGCTCTGTGCTGAATAAAGAGCCAAGAACGAATGAAATTCGCCCAGGATTCGAAGCGTGTCTGCCCGAGTGGTAGACCGTAGTCGTTGGACTCATTCCCGGCCGGCCGGGTGTTGAGACTTGCATCGTCCACGGCAGCGATGCAAGCCGGAAGGTTGTTGCGTTGGCTGGGCCATCTTCGGCCAGGTCTTAAGCTCGTAGATCCCACAGAGATACTATCCCACGTCCAGCTTTCATCGGTGCTCTCGTCGCTGTCACTAGCTGCATCAGGCGGGCGGCGCTTATGCGCAATACGAGGCCGCAGTTCCATGGCCACTCGGCGTGGCGAGAGGGGGGATTTTGTCGAAATGGTCAAATGAGTGGCGACCGTCAGGCAGAGTATACGCTATACGCAATCCGGAAGAGGCACTGAAATAGTGGTACAATGTAGCGGGATAGGCGTTACAAAGACAGTCAGAAGGGTGATGCTCCATTCGGATGTTCTAACCACTCTCTACTTCAAAATACGTTTTGCACATTGTTTTTGCTCTCGTTAGCACATCGCGAATGGAGCGATTCCCGCAGCCATTTGAACTGGTTCAGATCCATAATTTACCCTAGCCCAGACAAAGCCAGCAATAACAGACACGATCGTAAGGCGCCGGAGGGTCGCAGGTGTGGAGACACCCCCGACGACTTGGACACTCTACTGGCCGGCATCAGCGACGTTCTTCCGACAGGTGCCAAGGAATGGAAGGTCGTGCGTCAGAGCTACGAAGAATAATCCTCATAGCTCTGACGCACGGCCTTCCATTTGTCGCTCGCACTGAGCTGGAATACGACAAGCACCGACGCTATATGCGGCATCTCATATCTATCGGGCAGCACGCAATAACACCCCGTATGTGGAGTTGTAGCCGGATTGATCGAGACGCCCCGCTCGGTGGAGTTACCGAACGAGACGTCCCAGTCGGTGAAGTTACCGAACGAGACGTCCCGGTCGGTGGAGCAACTGATGGGGCAACCGAACGCGCTGGTTCAGTCGGTGGAGCAACAGAAAGTGATGGTTCAATCGGTGGGGCTGCCGGACAGGAGGATGGGACAGAACCTGTCATTAGTGCTCCACATCCGTTCGAGAGCTACATCCAGAAAAATTGGGACGCTTGTCGAGAGCTGTGGTGCGCGTACAAGCGTCAAAATATTGTTATGTTGGGTAAAACACGAACAACCGCCTGGAGTCGTCGTGGAAGCAGCTAAAAGATGTTACCGACCCGTTCATGGATCTCGATGAGTGTGTTGCAGCAATTATGTGCTATCAAAGTCAAGAAGAGACACTGTTTGGCGACATCACTTACAAGATTGCTGTGGTTCAAGATCCCAAATACGACCGAGAAATGGCTCACCTCGCCAACTTTGTCAGTGCGCACGCATGTGAGCTGATCTTTGAGCAGTATACATATGTTCTTCGTCGTGCTAGCTACAGCTACTATGAATGTTTCCCCGGTATTGTTTTCGTGCGGAATAATACCAGTGATGACGACGCATTAGATGAACCCCGGGCTGAGTATGCTGTCAATAAGCGAAACTGGGAGATTTCGTGTATGTTCATGTCCACGCGCCTTTTGCCGAGCAGACATATATTCTACTTGCGGCGCCAGTTCGGTTTGGAAACAATCATCCCGACTCAGTTGCTCAACCCCCGGTGGCTTCTTTCCTCGTTACGATATGCATCAACCACCGAGACCCCGGAGATAGCATTCAATGTGTCTACAGTACTCGCACAATCGACCACTCAATAAAGAATCTACCATGGGATGTCAACAGGAAGTACTGCGAGGCCACACGGGTCACCAATGAAATTTGTGACATTATGAGTGGTCTAGGCATGCCTCAATACCGCAAGGCCATGAATTTATTGCGGCAGGTTGTACGTCTCGTTAAGGCTGGAGAGTTCCCTGAACTACCAGGGGTATTGCGCAGACAACGGCAGGATATATCCGACGAGGTGGATGAGTTGACAGACACGGTTGGATATGCTGGCGAAAGTGTGTCACATTCTCCAGCCACCTACGAATCCGATGGGTGAACTCAAGCGATTGACGTCACAGATAATCCCATAGATGATACTACCCTGAACTTCATCTATAACTCAGTCGCTCCTGGGGAACACCACGGAGCTAGCATTGAGCCCCCGACTCAGTCGGTCGAACCCCCGACTCAGTCGGTCGAGCCTCCGACTCGGTCGGTAGACCGACCGAACCAGCCAGTCAAAGGCTCTCAGGAAGAAAACTGTGACCCTCGGACAGTGGGAACCTTTGCAATCTTGACCCCACCTCGGGCTCGGGGGCGACCCAAGCAGAAACGATCCGTGAAGAAAGCAAAGAGGGCTCTCAATATCCAGATGGCCATAAATGACTCAGACATGCCCGAACAAAACTTGTCACTGGCGACGGTCACTGATATGCTTACGGACAATGCGACCCATTCCTCGTCCGCAAACGTCGTGAACCGATTTGAACTGTTTCAGTTTGATAAAAAACCAGGGGCTCCAATCGCATATGTATTGACCAAGCTTCCGCGAAAGAAGACGATTCTAAACTCCGAAGAACTGACACGAGTTCTCCCGAATGATTTGATTGGGAAGTGCATGGTAAAACTTGTAGCATTGCAGCGATCACATACCAGCCTGCACGAGAACGAAATAGCCATCGAGGTTATTGGTTCGGGCGTGTTTGCGACATCGACGATCGCAATAATGAAGCGCGTATATCGCGCCCGCGAAGGTGTTAAGCAACTGGATATCGCATTGAACTGGACCCGCACGGTCGACCACTCAATGCAAGTTAACCCATCGTTTACTGTAGACGAGGACACTGAGCTACCGACGAGATTATAGAATCGTCCAATCTTTTCCAGCAAGGTAATATGTTGGTGACTACTACATGTATTTGCTAAGGCTGAGTGTACTAATTGTTTTGTTCGTGTCATAGGTGGAGCTTATAGACCTGGCTGCGCGAGGTTGTCTTAGTGACACTACTATTCGCTACGTGATGGAGCAACTTTTCGGTTCCGACAGTGGGGTT
>JAHQIV010000865.1:0-15576 GCA_030463285.1 Phytophthora europaea
CGAGACACGACGCCGATGGACTGGCGCTCCATGTTTGCGCTCTTGTTGGGGACGGAGACCCGCGTGGACGGATGGCGCAGCATGGAGGAGCGCGTGTTCAGCTGCGAGGACGACACGGGGCCGAGCGTCGTGCGCCGCATCGTGGAGGTGAAGGCAGGCGGTGTTCCTGAAGGTGTTTGAAATTTAAATTTCTACAATGAGGTGTGGACCACAACTTGTGGTCCACAACCGAACATAATTGCACAATAGATCATTTTTAAGTCTTCAATACCATAATTGAATTGATATTACCAATACATTATTGTCAATAATTGTGCTCGCCAGATGGTCGACTGGTGCGAAAGAATGTGCTGCTTCGGAAGCCGCGACACGACCAGTGAGGTGCGGCGCGGCAAGATCCTGCACATGTAATGAAATGGTAATACCGGTACATGTATCAACTGATGCGAAGTCTTGGCTGTGAAGCTGGACATGACAATGGCAGCGTGTTCATGGGGAGCTTTCCAGTAGACTTCGACGGTCGAGGTGTACTTGGAGCGGAGGGTTCGCTTTTTTATGGCTACCATCCCATGTTTTCGCGGCACTCCATGGGAACAGGTGCGTGTATGCCCTTGTAAAGCTCGAAGACGCGGCAGTTCTGCCCGAGCTGCATCGTCATCGACCAGAAGTTATTATAAATTTAATAAATTTATTGAACTGCCAACGCCTTCAAAACCAGTAATGCATTGCAATTTTCAGCCTAGGGTATGCGCATTGGGGAGGAGAGGTTAAAATGACAAAGTTTGCAACTCGATGCTGACTTTCGCTGGAGAAATACAAATTGGGGACCCGGCCCCGGGGGATTCGCAGTTCAGGGATCAGAGAGTTCGCTGACACTCGTTGACGCTTATTATGTATTACCACCACGCCAAGGTCTCCGGGTTGTCACCGCACACAAAGTACTACTACAAAGTTGGTAGCAAGGCTCAATTAACTTTTCAGAGCGACGTGCTCGTTCGTGACGGCGCGATCGGCGTCCAACACTTCGACGTTCAACGTACTGATCTACGGAAATGCGAGCGATGGTGACAATTCGGCCGACACGCCCAACTTCCGAACACGCTGACGTCGGATGACATCGAATTCACGCCGACATCTCATACGCCGACGACGACTACCTAGTGGCTTCACAGGTATCCGGGCTCTTATACGAGGAAGTGTACCACAAGTGGATGAATTCGCTAGCTCCCGTCATGAGCGTCGTCCTGTACATGGTGCTCGTTGGCAACCACGAGGCCGAGTGTCACTTGCCTGCCTGCCAAGTTTCTCAAGCCAAGAAGGATATGCTGGGGAACTACACGGCCTGCAATGCGCGATTCAAGATGCCCTACGAAGAGAGCGGCGGCACTATCAACATGTGGCACTCGTTCGACTGTGGGCCGCTTCACTTCACGTCACTGTCGTCGGAGACTGATTACCCGAACGCATCGACCAACGCCTTCACGTTGACTAACAAGAACGGCAACTTCAGCGATCAGTTGAGCTGGATCGAGGCGGACCTCAAGAAGGCACATGCTAAGATGCATCGCCCGATGTACAGCGTCCTCAACTCGGAGAACGACGTGCCCAACGAGCAGACCGCGAGCATCCAGGCCGCTTTCGAGGAGCTATTCCTCAAGTACGAGGTGGGCGTGGTGCTGGCGAGGCACTAACACAACTACGAGTGGGAGCTGCTGGTCGCCAACTCCAATGCGGTAATGGACGGGGTTTCAAACGACTACGCCGTGTACGACAACCCGCAGGCGCCCGTCCACATTCTGACGGGCGGTGCTGGCCAGGTTGAAGGCGTGTCCAAGCCGCCGAGCAACACCGCGTCGTGGAACGCGGCCTCGGACTACGAGCACTTCGGGTACTCGACGCTGGAGGCGAACCGCACGATGCTCGTGTGGAAGTACGTTTTGAGCGCGGACCAGTCCGTTCGGGATGTGCACAAGACCGACACCGAACGATCGTAGTGAATGGCGATATGCTATTCGGTGATACCGTGGCTCGGCCTTCAACCTGGTGACGGAAGTCTCGCGTCCTCTCCATGTTGAAGAATATATCGACAATTTCACGTGATCTTGAGCATTTCAATACATATATTTGTGGTTTTCATCTCTTTTGGCCAAACGGACGGTCCGAGATCCGGGCCCGATTTGTAACTGGTCCGATTTAGTTAGTAGGGTTGTGGTAACCTAGCTATATCCGGCCCGTTTTGCTGATAATGGCTCCAAGTTGTAAAGCCGGTGTCACAATTGCCGCTTTTCAGGGAAAACATCCCGGAGCACTGCCCAAACCACCTAGTGGCCCGATATGGCACTAGTCCAACTGCTGTTGTTACCTATAAAAGCGATATTACTCGAGATGAAGCTACACTGTGCATGTATACAGCCTCCGATAGCTGTGAAGCCGAATACTTCCTTGGCCGAAGCCATGGTCACCTCCGGGAGTGCCGGTCCGATATGACTTACGCTCCTAATTATGACCCAGCTCGGCATTTGCCCTACCCTTCATCCATTTTATATAAAACGGACTCCGAGATAAGGCGTCAAATCGGAGGGCAAAAATCTTGAAAACCACAATACATGTAACGTTACTTTGCTGTTCAACTTTGACCTTTGATCGGCGGTCGACCGTCGACCACGGCTTTGTTCGGCAGAGCTGGGCCATTTTAAATGGCCCATTTAGGAAGCGGGAGTTCCAAATTGGAACTCCCGATTCCAAACTTCCAAAAGCATAATCTACGCTAAGCTCAGAAAAATGGGAGACTGCTTCCCTCGTGATCTCAGACGACAGCGCAGTGACAATGACGGCAATTAATGTATTCGTCGCCGCTCGCAATGCCGCCGACTCAGCAGCGCGGTGTTCGATGCGAAGGCCCTGGTCACCAGGCTGGTGTACATACATGTACCGGTACAGTATTCTACCTCAATAGAGAGCAGCTATCACAACTTATAACCTTGCAGACTATATATAGACCCATTCAATATAATGCATAGGAAAACCTCTGTCAAGCCATTTAATTGAACAATTGAATACATGAAAAGACTGTGCTATTGAGGCAAAGTACTGTACCGTAAGCTTACAGTGCACCCGTCGCCATTTTAGGCAAATCCTGCACTCGATCTTCTCGACATCTGGACTGATAAGGACAGCGCAAGAAGTCCGCAAAATGCAGCGGTACCGGTAGGTTCTGTGCACCTTACCCGATCGGGTCACATCTCGGCGGGCTTTCACAGGCGAACGAACTGCCTCTACTCGTGTGGCCTCGCGCGATGCGTTCACATTTCCGGATCATACAGTAGATCACACTGCGAGCGCGCTGGAGCCGGCAGATTGACTCAACGCTGGTACCATTCCACGTCAGTCCGGTGGTCGATCACCATGACGGTTGCCAAAAGACCAGCTAGCACGCTGCGCGTGGAGCGCCGCGAACAGGTATTCGTCGACGGCGATGAGGATACCAGCGCTGGGTCGGGTTCTCTCAGGACTGTGGATATGTCGTTCCTCTCGAACGCGACCAGCTATGTCGACGGCAGTGGCGTGGGGCATGTCAAGGTGAACGACAGCATGGACTGGTCGGAAGTTCTGCCCAACGACACCACAGTGCGCATTATATACCAAGGTTCGGGGTCCAACGAGGAGATTCTCATCATCCCCGTCCACGAGAGTGCGTCGGATTCTGCGGGCTCCTCGTCCAGCGGTTCGTCAGCCAGCGGTTCGACGTCCGGGAACAGCACACTAAGTCCAGTTGCCAGCCTTCCGACGGTGGCGAGCGCCAGCGACAGCACTTTCGGAGACGAAGGGGTGGTCGGTACGGCTTCCTCTCCGACGACGCTTGTGATCGTGGCCTCCGTCCTGGCCCTCATAGCTATTGCGGCTGTTGTTGCCGTGGTGCTGTATGGACGAAGGAACCGGCGGCGTGCACTTTCGGAAGACCCGAGCAACCCCGACGAGCCGTTCATCGTTGGCCACCTTCCCCATCAAGCCGCCCCGCAGCTCAGCGTGCTGGACACGGACATCACACCGGACCTGTGGGTGGAAGGACAGTATCGGTACTCGCCCAACATGAGCGGGTTGCAGAACTCCCTCAACGGCACCGCCATCCTGTCAGACAACAACACGACTCCGGCGCACCACCGACTCACTGTCGACGCATATCCGCTTAGTACCAACACGCAGCGAGGTCAACGGTACCGGGACAACGCCCTTGAGGATATCTCGGATCGAGGGCGTCGCCGCACAGGCACGACACCCGTCATTTTGTACGAACACGACTCGATCGAGGAACGCAAGACCAATTCGAGCAGGAGGCAGCAACCACAACCGCGCCAGCAGCAACAGCAGCAACAACAACAACAACAGCGCCCCAAGCAACATCAGCAAGAGCGAATGAGTCGACGTGATAAGTATGCCACTCGGCGAGACAGGTAGTGTCGGGCTCCGTTATAAAGTACTACGTAGTATTAATGGTATACGCTATTTGTCAATAAAACTCCTAAAATGCTCAGTTTAGATCGTAATTGTACCGAATGCATGGTACAGTGTGTGTCACAATTGTACCAACTCAATGGTACCGTGCATCATTGGAGCTGCTGGGGGCAATGGCCATCAATCAATTGGCAAACTGAAGCCATCCTCATTGACCGACACTATGACACGGGGCAACGTGCAGTACTCGGTGGCCGAGCTGGTGGCCAAGGCGGAGGCGCTGGTGGACCAGTGCCAGCCGGAGCTGGCCGTGCAGTTCTTCGAGAAGGCGCTGCTGCAGGAGCCCACCAACGCGTCGCTGCTGGACTCAATCGGCGAGCTGAGCACGGAGCTGGACAACCCGGAGCGTGCGCTGTCCGCGTTCCAGCAGAGCGTGGCGCTGGCGCCGGCCCAAAACCCGTCCAAGTACTTCTACCTGTCGCAGCTGGTCACGGGCGAGGAGGCCGAGCGCTACACGATGCAGGGCATCACCCAGCTGCAACAGGAGCTGCAGCAGCATGTGGACCCCAGCACGCCCGCGGCGCTCACCATCAAGAAGCAGATCTGCGACGCCTTCTGCTCGCTGGGAGAGCTCTACATGACGGACCTGTGCGACCACGAGGAGGCCGAGTCTCGCTGCGAGAACTACTTCCAGCAGGCCATGAAGTTCGATGTGGGGCTACCGGAGCCCACGCAGGCGCTGGCCAATCTGCGTCTTGTGCAGCAGAACAAGGAGGCGGCCGAAGGTTTGCTGGAGGAGACGTCCCGACGTCTCAATGAGAACTGCGACGAAGACAGCATGCCGTCCTTGGAGTTCCGAACTGCTACGGGCAAGATGCTCATCGAGGTGGAGCTGTACGAACAGGCTTGCGACGTGCTAGAAGGTGTGATGCAGGAGGATGACGAGAACGCGGAGATCTGGTTCCTTGTGGGAACGTGCTACCGGGCGATGGACGACTTGCCGAATGCACTCGAGTTCTTCGAGAAGTGCCAGACTATGCTCAACAAACTCAAGAAGGAGCTGCGGGACGAGTTCTACCTGCAAGACCAGCTCGAGAGTGTGGAGGAGACGATTGCTGAACTTAAAACCTCGATTGCCAACCGACCTCCTGAACTAGATGAGGAGAGTGGTAGTGAAGAGGAGAGCGCCGATGCAGAAACGGTAGGACAACAGGACGTGGAGATGGAGGAATGAGCGGAGCACATGTGCGTGCACCATAGATTTCAAAAGACAATATATGTTTGATATACCTCCTACATCTCCGTGCGGTGCAGCGGCAACTGCGGTGGCAGCAGCGGAAGACACACGATCTTGCCACTGCCGACGCCAAACACCACGTGCATTTCATCTGGAGCCAGTCCTTGCGACGCGATTTCTCCATACGTCGCTCGTTCGAGTAGGACTCGCTGGTCGTCAAGCGTGTGTGCTGTCATGACGAGTGCCTGTTCGCAATTGCTCACGACGACCTTCGAGTAGCGTGCGCAAATACTCAGCGATGTTATCGGGGAGCCACCCAGCGAGAGCTTGGCCATAAGCGTTCCGTTCAAGTGGAAGGAATACAGCATCGGAATTCCAGTGCCCATGGACTGGAGCACCACGTGGCCCACGTTGGACAGCGAAAGCGATGTGACTCCGGGCTCGAGATAACCAGGCACCTCGAATGAGTGGATGATCGAGCCGTCCTCCAAGTTGTGCAATAAGCACTCGTTAGAAGCGGAACCACTGACGCATACACCGAGCTCATCGGATGCACTCACACAGTTAACTTGGGCGTTGTGTCCTAGCAGTACCTGATCGGCCGAGTAGTCGTTCGCATGAACGGGTCTTGAGCTTGTCTTTGACCCTCGGAAGATCTTGAGTGAATCCAGCAATGTCGAACTCATGCTTGCCACTTTCCACACGGAGATAGTGCCATCGGTGCAACCAAGGGCCAGCAGTGTGCCGGAACTGCTGGTACTCACGCAGGTTACCACTGATTGATGCTGCAACAACCGATACAGTAGTGCTCCATCAGCGGTCGAGTGGAATCGCGCTGAGAAGTCATGGTGGCCGACAGTGCAAATCACCATACCGGCATGAAGCAATGCGATCGAGTTGGGGACACCTTGTTGGGTCGACAGAAATCGCTTCTCGCTAAGCACCTTTCGGCTCTTTCGGTCTTGAAGCTCGATAAATTCACCGGAATACTCACTACCAGAGCTCGTCGCCGATGTTGCTCCTTTCGACTTGCTCGCATGCTGGTGCTGCTGCGGTTTTGTCAACTTCGGTCCGAATCGATGAGATGAAAGCATGCCGTTGCTGTCCACGCAGACAAGCTGCGATGTGCCTGAGATCAGCTTGACAAGGACAACGGGTGCATCATGAGGTACGCTCAAAACCGTGCGCTGAAGTTCAGGCGTTGAAGAAACGGATAGTGATTTTGCTGGCGATATCACGTCGCCTGCGAGCACTGTGCTTACCACCGAATGTCGCTGGGGGTGAGGCTCGCGAAGAACTTGGGTAGGCGTTTGCCCGAAATGCGCGATTTGAGACTGCATCGAAGACTTCACGACTGGATCAGTGATCGAGTCGACATCGACCATGCCCTCATACGTAAGGTAAAAGAACACATTGTTCGCCTTCACGGCAGCTGCCCCACGCTGCTTGCAGCCAAATACCAAATCGATCCAGTGATGAATATTGGCCGACACATATTCACTTTCCAATGCCTGGTAAGAGCAGAGGGGTTAGTCGGACAAAAGAGTGTGCAACCATGAATGGCAAACAAATTGTAAGCACACGTACCACAAGGTTCTTCATCACGAAATCTTCGGGTGAGCTTGCCCAAGGAGGAAGAACAACATCGCTCACATCTACACCGCTCTGTCTGGTACCTAGGTCCAGCTTATTACAGTTCACTAAGAATTCTGGTAGATAGAACCATTCAGGCGTTAGCTCCTTCAAGTCTGTGTAGTCTGTGAGGCAGTTATGCCACGTTTCCGCGATTGAGTGGAACAAACGGTCCGCGTGGTCAAACTTTCCTCCCTGGATGCTTAGTGCATAGGAGGTAAATGGTTCCAAGCGGATGAGGTAGTAGAGCACAGCACCTATGTTGGAATAGTGAGTTCCATACCTGCAGTAAACGCAACACAACGGGTTAGCTCTGTCGCCAAAACAGCAAGTACTTCCTCGAAGTAGCATACTCACATAAACTTGGGGATATCAGGATCTTCAAACGCATTGTAGCGATCAACAAAAAATTTGAGACGAGTTGGCTCTAGAGCTCCCATCGGCTTTGTCAAGTCTCGATATGACTCCCTCCGACCGAAGTCTAGCGTTGCTGACTCGTAATCCGAGATAATCCACGGAAATACGGGATACTGTGTAAGATCGTTGTATGTCCGACCAGCTATCGTGTTCAACCACATAAGGTACTCAAAAGTGGAGATTTCGTGCTGAACCCAGCGATTGCTCATGGGCGAGTTGCGAAATAAGCTGCTTGGGTGACGTAGCCTTCGGACACTTGGATCACGCTTCAGCAATAGCGGTCTTCGCATCATAAGGGCTTCGTGGAACAGCGCCACATCCTCCGACGCCAGATTAAAGAAGTAGTTTTTTCTAGTGGATTGAATAAATAGCTCCAGCGCCGTCGGCTTCAACAAGTATCGCCGCCGATACATGCCCACAATATCGTCAATTCTCCAACGGCGGCGTTTAAAAAGAAATCGCCAGGTTTTGTCCACAGGTAAGCCGGGCATCTTTTCGACAACCACAGTCTCGTGTTCATCAACCACTCGTTCGGCCACAAAACGAAGGGAAGAACTAGACAGGATCAGTTTTCCCTCTACGACATGCAAATGGCGTACGAGCTGTGCGCTTACTTGAAGGTCGATCTTTGATCGCGTATTCGTACGCTTTGCAATCTTTTCATGCTCACCGCTTCGAGCGCTTGATGATGACGGAAACAGTTCTGGAAGACCATCATCCACTTTGTCAGGAGAAAGCTTTGACTCCATCATTTTAAGTGAAGTTGGTGTCAACTCTAAGGAGACGGTATCCACGGCTATGCTTTCAGTGTCCACTAGGCTTCCTTGGGTGCTATCGATGTATGTGGAAACTTCTTGCATCAGCGCTTGAGCTTCTTCCGATACTGCATCTTTCGTCGTGTATAGTGAGTCAACCCCATATTCGACCGCGTCTTTAGCATCTTTAACGGATCTTTGAAAATAATCAGCGACGCCACCAACCACAGTCAAAACTGACGCCCCCAGAGAAAATGAACTCAAGGGTGATGCAGCTTTTTGTGATAACACAGGCGACAATGGCGATGGAGATACAGGTGCAGGTATCAAAGTGTCGGAAGTCCCAGGAATGCCAATTGGATCAGAGATAGTAAAAGGCACAGTAGAAGAAGCTTCGACTTGCTGCTGCTCACGCGGCGCTGAAACCGCTAGAGAGTTACTGTTTGCACTTACTTCAACCTCCTGCTCTTTTTGCAGCGATTCTGTCGAGAATTGGGACAAATCCTCATCTTCGTCGGCATCGTAGAAGTCCATATCGTTTGCGTCCAAGTCATCATCGTCAGATACACCACCATACGCGCTCTCATACTCTTCAGGGTTGGATAGTGATCGAATTATCGCTGCCCGCATTTGAGCGTCCGCGAGAAAATCACTGTAATCTGATCCAGCATCACTTCGCCAACTGTGTTCCAAATCAGCTAACCCTTCTTGAATCGACCCACGGAAACGTCGACTAAGTTTTCTGCCACTTTCTTTGCTTTCTGTTTCCGTATGAGATGATGCAGGGCACTCACAGCTTAGATTTCGAGCACGGTAATCCTCAGTCACCCTTTTCAGACGAAGACGCATTCGAAAGCTGTTTTCCCTCGAGTCGATTTTGAGAATTACCCCATCGCCACCACTCCTCCTAACACCTTCGAACTGAGAGTTACACTCGAGTCCAGAAACTCCTGAAGCCAGACCATCTTCGCCAAACAGAGACGTCGATGCAGCGTCTGGACTTGAATGAACGAGCAGTTTGTGCACACTACTTGCAAATTTTTCAGTGCTGTGTTTCAGCTCTACCAGCCGTGACTCGCTTGCCATATCCTGTTCACTAGCACGATCTACTTCGGCAGCCTCATTTTCGGTGGTTATCTCCTCCCACAAAAGTTCGCACTGCTGTAGCTCGTTCCCTAACAACTCTGCTTGTGAGCTAGCATACTGCTGAATGAGATACGGATTGAACTCCACAGCATGGTGCTCCATTACGTATATCCAACGGCGGACAAAGTCAGCATGTAGCGCGTCAACATAACCCTGAAGGATTACTGGGTCGCAGCAAGTGTGATGGTTTTCACGGTGTAGACTCCAAAGTATGAAAAGTTCGCGAAATTGAGATAGCTCGCTGAAGAACGTAAGGTCCGTTGACGACATGATCTGTAATGTTTTTGTCAGTTTGGGTTTTGCACTGGAGTCGCGCAGGTGCAATGCCGTATTAGCCAGCGCCACCATAATCATAACGAGCAAGCGCACAGTCTCGATATCATGGCTTTCCAGCGAAGTTTCCAATATAGTGTAGCAGGCATCCAGCGTGTACATGTGAATTAATTCTCTTTCAAGAGTTGAGCCCGTTTCCTGCGAGGTATTGAAAAATGTGGAAGAGTCCGTTATCCCAGATAGTGGGAGGGCGAGGGCCATATTTGGAAGTACAGATCCAGATACTGGAGGTGTCGATACCCCTGATGAGAATGATCCGGACAGTGGCGACAGGGATCCGCTAGAACGTTGAGATGATGTCGCAACTGGCAAGGAAGCGATCAGTTTCAAGACTTCCAACACATTATGAAGCTTTCGAACTAGCTCCACGTCCGAGTTGCTGCTGGCCTGTGCTAGCGTTACATGCTTGATTGTTGTTTGTAGAGCCAAAAAAGTTGATCGTGAGCGCGAAGCGACAAGGTGCGTGAAGATTGCTGTTTCTTCACATGCAGATTCTGATCCATACTCAGCTTTTTGGATTAGATTTGCCACAAGACCATCCCAGTTGATTCGGTTCAAATGAGGTAGAACCACTTGCCAGAGCTCAAATGCTTTGCGAGTAAGAATGCTTTCTTGACCAGGTGAGAGAATAATGTCGTTAGACTTGATGCTCTCACTCATTTTCGTAGCCACCATTGAACTCTGCGACACTATCGCGGCAACTTGACACATATTCTCCCAAATGATCTCGGACTGCGGCATTGAGTGCTTTTGGACTGCTTGACGCACAGCTTGCTCGCAAATTACTGCCGTTAGACTACAAAGATCGGATGGTGTTCGGCAGTGACAGAAATAAAACTCCAGGAAATGCATCCATCCGTTTTTCACGTGAAGAATACAGTAGACAACGATATCAGCGATCATCTGATTGGCAAGTTTGCGGGCGAGCTCGCACCAACGTTGTGGAAACTGGTTAATCACCATTTCGATAATTGCACTTGTGACTGCCTCACTTTGGCTTCGATTTTGTAGAAGACTTAGCGTAAAATCGCATCCCGACACATCCCCAGACTCTGCAATCACTTGAACAGCTCCAAGCTTTGCAAATGCAGACGTGGAATCAACACTGAGAATGGCGCATGCTTCGTTGAGCTCCTCGGACTGCGTTAAACTCCTTTCTCGCGTTACAGACATTTCAGCGCTAGTGTTCGCCGCTGCAGCTACAGACGCTCCCAGAGTTAGTGATCGTAAGCGACTCATCCACGACGGCCATGACCTAATAGCTTCTTTGACGCTATCTCCCATCGCATGCAAACTTAGTTGAACCCGAATTTCTGCGAGTATACGTGCTTGGACATCGAAATCAGCATTATGGATAAGGCCCAACAAAACCAACGGAATGAAAGTCATCCGTGCGAAGCTTCCGGTGCGGATCTCCACTGCGGGCTTCGTGTTACCCTGTGCTGCGCGCTTCCGCCCGATGACAATATCCAACAGCAGATCTGCAATAGCAGCCGTGAGCGTGTGAGCTTGAAATGATGAATAGAGCATAAGCATATCACTTTTGTGCAATAGCACTTTGTCGGATGTGTATTTCTCAAACAGTCGAAGTGTGGCTAACCGAAAATTGTACTTCGTCGACAGCATTGGTCTCCACAGAACACGCACTGTGCCTTTAGAGAGCTTAAAAATATTTGTAGTCAACTGGATCTGACGCGTGGGCACACCAACTGCAATTTTACGAGCTTCAGTCGATGCCAGATTTTGAGTTAGATACTGTAAAATGTCCTCCACATCCCCGTTGTCACCGTCACAAGAATGTTTTGTTTCACATTGGCGGAAAATAAACGCGACTAGTTGTCTCCACTGATCGCTCGCAGCATCCTGGACGGGAGGGAAAAGCAGGGGATCAATCAGCTTTTGAAGAACTAGGTCGCGCAATTGTGCCAATTGGCTTGTATTCATTTGGCCAGCTGTGAAGTCTTCTTTATCAGACGAACCACTCAATGTATATACCTGCGAGATCAAACGACAGAAAAAGCTTACGTCCACATGGTCCTTTACGTCCAAGGAGCGAGAAAATTCACTTAAGGATGCCGCACGGGATACTACCAGCTTTCCCGAATTGCTTGTAGGTGATCCAGTGTCAGATAACCGACTTCGCTCCCCTAAAGTAACCATTTGAAGTATTTGGAGATACTTTGGAAGCACCTCACCTAGCAACTTCACTTGTGTGTCAAATGGTGAGAGAAACCAGCTGGTGTTGAAGAAGAGCACACGGTAAATATACTCCATGATCTCTTCATCGTTTTCTAAAAAGTCAGTCATAGCTTCCAGGATGGAAACGACTCCATCCAAAAGATACACAGACAGATAGCTGGGCGAAATGGATTGCAAGACAAACTCAACCACCTTCACGCCATGCAAGCGAACGAAGTGCGACCTGCACACAGTGCTGCGACGAAGACCTATGCCAACAAATTCCAGAAGATCGGAAACCTCGCCCATTCCAAACTCATACACTGGGTGAAAGTCTGCCATCTCTGGTATTTGGTCCAGCAGCAGTAAAAGGAAGCATGCGCATCCACCCACGGAGTCAAGGGCATGAACGAAACTCTGAGTAACATAGGCACTCGTTCCAGGTCCCAGCAAACCGTGGCAGTCATTTCCACTGACATCATAGCAAACGCGCTTTTTCAGATCACAACTCCGCGCATCGTAGCAAAAGCAAAACTTGGATTTGTCTGTAAGTCCCACGTTTTCAGCTGCGACCGAGTTTAGATCATTCTTCCAATGTGTTAACCAGTGTAACCTTTGCACCTCCGGCTCCGACAACGCCACGCCAAAAAGTGTCGGGCTCCACAATTTTCCTTTTAGACTCTGTGCGAGAGGTTCGATACCAATGCTATTCTGACCGCCTACCATCATCAGCGGGTCCGGATACCCTAGATTTCCATTAAACACACTCTTACCGTCCACGTACACCGTTACCTTATCCTTGAAAACCAACTTCTTCGCGTGCACGACACACACGTGTACCCAGTCTCTCTCCATTTTATCAACCCACTCCGCAAACGGCACTTCAACTTGCTGAACAGCCCCTTGACCTGCGAACATCTTCACAACCAACGACTTTCTTTCAAGCACCGCCGACACACCCTGTCCATTATGTCCACGAAAACTGTAGAGCGGCACAACCGCCGCACTTGCGTCTAAATGGATGCCGAAACTGCAACTGTAGCCTCTCTTAGTGAACAACTGCTGTTCTGATGGCACAATGAGGCCCGCATTGCCCCCTCTCATCGTGAAGATCGCACGCGGCAGTGTATCCATCTCCACGAGCTCCTTCTGCATCTGCAGAACCCGCCGACGTGCTGGCGGCCGGCCGAGACGTAGAAAGTCAAACAGAGCCACCACATCCGGGGCGTTCATGGACTGCAAGCACAGATCTCGTAGCATATCCACGAGAGACTGCACGGTTCCCTCGTCCACCTCATCTTTGCTGCCCAGCGAGGTTAAACAGGCTAGTAGCGCCTTAAGTACGGCGTTTCCTCTCTTAGCGACGTGATGAGACCTTGCAGTATCTGTAGCCGTCTCCAGGAAGGCCTGGGCGTCGTAGAAGTGGGTGGAGCAGGCTGCAAACAGTCGACGCAGGACGTGGAGCGTCTCGCGTCGCGCCTCCGCCGAATCGGACTGGCTCAGCACGTCCAGCAGCAGCAGCACCGGCTCCTTCAGCCGCGCCACTTGCCCCGCGTCCTCTGCGATCGCCTGCAGCGTCTGGCGCTGAGCCTCCTCGGCATCTCGCAGAAGCGTCCGCAGCTCCTCCATCTAGCGACCTGGCGATGGATGACGCTTTGATATTCTCGGACTTTGTGGGGGAAACGGTTTTCCACCGGAATTAACAGAGTAATGACGGTGCATACAACTTCAACTTCAACTTGGGCAACTTTACTGGACAAGCTGCCGGTCTGCGAGTCCACTACTAATTGACTAATGACATAAGCTTACTTATGTACTATCGTAGTGGTGAGTTTGTGAGTTTAAATATCTTGGTTCAGCGACAACACAGCAAGTGCAGTCAGATATAATATTATGCAAATCAGCTTCATATCTTTTGGGGTTAGCCAAAGCGACTGTTGGGCTCCTCCACGTGAAATCGAGCTGCAGTTCGCTGCAGTAGCGAATTCGCCCAGCCCCGCTCAAGCAGCCCAACCGAAGCTCAAACTTACTTCTCTTCCCACCATGACCCAGCCCCAACTCAAGCTCACCTACTTCGACTTTAAAGGTCGCGCCGAGCTTACGCGATTGATCTTCCACTACGGTGGCGTGACGTTCACCGACGATCGAGTTGCTCGCGCCGACTTCCCGGCACTCAAGCCGACGCTACCTTTTGGGCAGGTGCCGGCCCTCGAAGTGAATGGGACGTCGTACGCCCAAAGCATGGCGATTGCTCGTTACGCCGCCAAGCTCTCGGGTTTGTACCCGAGCGATCCGGTGAAAGCACTGAAGGTTGACATGTTCTCGTGCTCGTTGGGGGAATTGGTGGACGCGTTTATCGACATCGTCTTCAAGACGCAGGATGCAGACGAAAAGGCCCAGAAGCAGAAGCTGTTCGTCGACGAGACTGCGCCCAAGTTCTTCACTGCGCTGGAGAAGCTCGTGGAGGGCAAATTCATCCTCGGAGACCAGATCTCGTACGCCGACGTCCACTTGCTGGACCTGGTGGACAACGGGATCAAATGGGGGATCCCGTCGTTTACCTTCGAGGCGTTCCCGAAGTTGGCTGCCGTGGTCGCAAACGTCACGGCTGACCCCAAAATCGCCGTCTATCTTGCCCAGCAAGCGCAGAAGTGAGTGAGGTGGGTTTGGCTTAGAGCGCCGGGCCGTATGCCACCAGCTCACAAAATGCCAATGGATAAACACATCAACACTCCTACCAGCTCACGAGCATCTACTCCTTTTAAACAGGGTTAAAGCACATGTGGTAATGAGGAGCAGCTCGGGTTGATCATAGAAATTCGACTTAATTTAGCTAACTTACCCGCACTTGCAGCAGGGTTTGCAGGGCCAACCACTCATCGACTACCGTTGGAAGTGCATGTACGCGCGCCGCACTGCTTAGTAGCTGCTCACGTTGAAGTGGTCGGCCGTCATGACCTTGGCCCACGCCGAAGTGAACACGTGCTTGAAGACGCTCTCCTCCGACGCGAACAGCTGCACCGCCTCCTTCAGCTCGGGCGCCGCCAGCAGAGCCAGATCCGTGTCCATCATGTAAACGTCCTTGCCCTCCGCCTTGAACTCCTTCCCCGACACCTTGGCCCACGTCTCGTTCAGGAGCACCTGGAAGTACTCGTTCGACAGCGTGAGCGACTCGTTGCTGTACGAATGTAGGAGCCGCTGTAGCCCAGGGCCTTCTGCTGCGCCACGCTGCGCGGACGGCCCGCCAGAGCCACCGCCTCGTACGGGGAGACGCCCAGGATCTTGATGTTGTCCCGCACGGCGATCAGCGTCGTGTTGTAGTACTCGCGCGGGGCCAGGATCTCCGTGCCGTTGCCGTTGTCAGCGTCCGTGCGGCCGCCCAGGAAGTCGATGGTCACGTTAGCGGCGTCCTCGAGGGCCACCTGG